>JAMKCH010002007.1:0-96934 GCA_023653785.1 Ophioderma brevispina
AAAGTATGTATTACAGCCTTTTAGGTCCACCGGCAGTGTATTAAAATTTACTGATGTCACAATTTAACATGGGGAGATTTCATGGAAAGAAATGAGAAAACAAAAACCGAGGCAATTTTATGCTTATGTGTCTTCACATGTTGTACTCGGTTATTATTTTAGGGCTACAAATCCTATTGCCTGTTTAGTGTTTAACAGGTAGGTTCATTTCTCAATATAATTCTTTAACAATTCTTCGGACTTGGAATAATTCCTAAGGAAGAGTGTACCTTGGACATAATTCCTAAGCACCTGGTAGTCCGTCCACGTCGGGCTTGTACATTAATTCCTAAGGATAGATATTCCACCTTGGACTGACTTGGACACTACTTTCATAGGAATTGTAATCCACGCAAGACATGGACGCTAATCCCTAGGAAAGAGTCCATCTCTGACAGGGCATTAATTCCTAAGAATGAGATTCCGCCCAAATACAAACCTGCAAATAATCCCCAAGGACTTAGTCCACGTCCGGAATCGGACAACCGATCCCTAAGGAGCGGCAGTCCACTCTGGCAGTGATTAATTCCTAAGGACTAATAGTCTGCCTACTTCAGACATGGACAATAATCCCTAAGGTCTATAGTCCAAGTCGGAATTGGACCCTAATCCTTAAGGAGCGATAGTCCACCACTGACAGGTCATTTATCCCTAGAGACTATAGTCCTACTTTCGGAAAAGGGACACTAATTCCTAAGGACTTGGGTAGTCCATGTCGGACTTGCTTATTTATTCCTAAGGCCTGATAGTCCTCTTCGAACTTTCAATCCCCTTGTAGGACTAACATTCCTATAATCATAGTCCGGGGACTATAGTTCCTAGCATTGCAGATCCCCCGGATTCTTTTAAAAACCAGACTTAGTGTCCCTCGCGGACGATGGCTACAGGGGACTGTATCTTCCACTCCTGCCAAACCGGATTTAGCCTCGGCTTCACCCGGTCGGGGCTTCGCGCATGGTAATTCCTCGTATCATAGCTCTGCTTCACCCAATAACGAGTAGTAAGTAACTCCTGTCATATTGTTAGAGGTACTCAATTACCGCTCATATTAGCTCATATTAAAATGAGTTTACACGAAATGAAATTTCGTTTGGCTGTTCCTATGGATAGTATCCCACGTTAGATGAAATATGATTCACTTCGGTATGTAACAAGTGAAAAGGTTCCTAGTAGGGAAATTGCCTAGCTTCTTTCTTTTAATATCAAGACAATTCTATTTCCTACTGCTATAAAATTTGGAATGGTGTGATCTGTTTACCATGCTCGAAGACTTTCCCTAAACTCTAGCGATAAATAGCTGGGAATTTTCTCGAGACATTTTCTGGGTATGATGCGCCAAGGATTGCACAATTTCCAGATGATGCCATCAGTGTGAGATCCAACTGGACAAATGTTAGGCTATATTTAATGAATGAATGCTACCCTTTACATAATAGTATATTTTAGATATTGGGGAAAACTAGCTGTGAAATATAAAAAGAGTGCTGCCACTAGAAAACTTGGACAGTAGTTTTGATCTGCATAGTTGTCGATCTGAGAAGTACCAGGATTTCTAATTATATTCTTTACTTTTGGGGAAATCAAAAGGTTTCCCTCTTTGTGGTCCTAAAAGTGAGCATTTTTGGTTGAGCAATATTTGTGCTTCAATAAAATTTAGCCGGCATTTCGTGTCAAAATTTGGCCAAAAAGCTTTTGAGGGTAATTTGAAAAAAATCGAAAATTTTGTTTTTCAAACTCAATTATGAGGTTTTAGCAAAATATGGGGGTAAAGTTTATACAGGGGTCATAATTTAAGTGCTCAGATTGTGTTAGAATGTATGTCAACAGTTTTGCCATGTCCCAAGGACTTCAAATGTCAGTTTGACCAATCTTCAAATTACAGTAGCTACATCACCAATATGTTGAAGGTCATACTGGGGGTAAATAGTCCAATGCGTTTCAAAATGGTGTCAAAATCTTCGTATTATCATATATTAACAGGCAATGTTGCAATACATTTATGACCCATATACTTGCAGTACAAACCATTCAAGGGGTGTACATAGTCTATGGGGGATTCGTAGTCATAAGCTTGTAAGGAGCTTTCTGAAGTGTCACGGGCAGAGACGATAATAACACTGACAATAACAACAATTTATAACAACACAATTTATTTTTATTTTTGGTTGATGAAATAATGGTGCAATTACCCAAATTACATTTATCACATAATAACCAGTGCAAGGATGTATCTTACATAAAATAGAAGTATCCACTCTGTTGGAATATCTTATAGTTTCCAAAATTCAAAAGCATTGCAGTTCAAAGATGACATGTCTTCACCGCGAAGCTTGTACCTTTAAAGTTCCGTGATATTGAAAACGCAGTGACTGCAACCATGGATGGACATAGGAGAGGCCCTACAACAACCTATAGTAGATTCAACTCATCATATCACCTCTAGTACTTTTTCGAAGGTATTAGCATTGAATGAGGGGATGTGGAATAGGTGGAAATTAAAATCCACGAGTAAATATATGAAACATGTTCTGAGGTAGTTCGAGAGCAGAGAAAAATCAATTAGTGATTATGAAATCATTCAAGTCATCGTAAATGCATTTATAGCAACTATTTAACTCATCGAAACATTTAAGTTTATCGCATTTGCTTCAATGTCACATGTCTTTTGACGTCCGCGTTTGGATACGAAGAACACGAAGTCTTTGCCACTCTCTGTAAACAACGCAAAGGCCGAATACCCCAGTTCGTTCATGAAACCGAGAATCTTGTCCACATATTCTACCGTCCTTTCCAACTAAATGACACTGTCCAAAACTTTCCTCCGGTGACACGATGGGTTGAATCTCTACAGTTTAAATTAAAGTCAGGAAAACACGTTGCCGCCTTTTGTTATTAAATTCCCTACTGGCTTAAGTAATGCGATAATCACCAGGCTATCACTTAATTATACCAAGCACGCGTCAGCTACCTAGCAGCAATAACAAATACAAATTATAAACATTACCGATAGTGAAAACCTACTACATTTGGTGTTTTTAAGCTACAATTACAAGGGGAACTGGAAACAAATTCAGACATTACATTTCTTCACAAAATACACCAATACATCCATTATTAAGATTCGAAAGTATAGGAACACCTTTCAAATCATTTTCACATTTTTTTTAAATTACAGGAATTTACAAATTTACAAAATCGGCCAAAATGCAAGTCTCATTCTCTACATAGGCCGGCAAGGAAACGAAATATTTGGATGAGAATTTCGGTATTTTATGAATGGAATTTCTTCTCTATTTGGTGGACTACCAACGAAACCATGGAAACTGGGTGTACTTCGCATCTTCCAAGACCATACAGCCCGTGGTCACAACTTGCCGTAATGTGCAAAGGTGCTGCGCCGGAATACCGGGCTATGCCGAAAACGCCGTCTTTCGGCAGATGACCTCCCTACGGCAGGGGTATCGGCGAAACGCCCGGCGTTTCGCCAATTATTCATGCCGAAAACGCGGGATACGTCATAACCCTCCGAACGGCTGGTTACTTGCCGAAAAACAATGGGTTATCCCATAGTTCGGCACAGAGGATCCGTAATACAGACGTGCGTTGTTTGGATGTAACTAAGTTCTTATGTCTATTGGCTGTACGGACAAGGGATGACACGAAATAGTGTTTTAGGTTTGACGCAGCTCGTACGACAGGCTAGATTACTTTAAAGTAATAATTTAGGGCCCGTTCATTAATTTACAAGTGAGGGGTCGCAGGAATAGAAAGATGGTTTGTAAAATTGATAACCCCAAGGTAAAGTTACATAGGCCCTATTGCATATAACCCACACACCCATCCCCTCCCACACACACAATTATGTATAATAAACATCATATGTGACGCCTACGGATGATAATGCAGATAGTGCGGTTGACTGGATAATAAATTAACAATGATCCCCCTCCCTCCATCAGAAAATAAATCATACACCCCTTATTTTTCAAGGTGAAAACCGGGGTAGGAAATCCCAATATTTGTACTCACGCATCGGACCCTAATAACGCAACCCTAACCTAATTCCTTACCCTAATCTTAACTCACCAGGTCCTATAGGCCCTATAACCCAACGTCTAACATACCCCGGTTGCAACCAGCCAATCATAAAGGGGACCTTTTTTTGGCCATGGGCGCCAATGTATATACATTGTTTCCGAATTCGGCTACCTTGCTAAACGCAACCGTGGAATTCTCTTCATGGGGTCTATGTGGTGCTTTTGGCGTACAAGATCGTATCTACGTCTACTATACATAGGATTGTTCCTAAATGCCAAAGTCTGATTTTTAATGATTTCAATTGTGAATTGGTCCATAAAATCACGAAAAAAAAATGGTGGTAAACTGTGCTCTAAACCCATCAACAGCAACTTATTTATCCCTTCCCATTCTCCTTGCCGATGCCCGGGTTACTTCGGCATTCTGAGAGGAGGAACTTCGGCAGTCGGGATGGCGGCACCGGTGTTTCGGCACAACAAAGGTTTGTGAGCAGTTTTCCACCACTGTCACTGGATCGATCTTGGCAAGAGTATAGATCAAATGCCGTCACGGTGTATGTACACGAGTACCTGACGTTTGTTAGGTGCTTGTCGAGATGAGGGGTAACTGGACTGGGTAACTGACACTAACTACATGCCTATTTCCTTTCCCGTTCTTTCATCCTTCTCTATAATACTAAGAAAATTTGCACAATCGCCTAATCACACATAAAATAGAAGTGCCCACCCTGTTGGAATATCCTTATAGTTTTCCTAAACAAACAAAAGATCCTTGTTGCTTTGCAGTACGGTTTGAGTTCTAAACGTTCTGCACAATACATGCCACTTCTAGAACTAACAGCTAATCTTACCCAAGTACTCAAAAACAAAGATCACCATAATTGAATCTTCTGAACCTCTCCAAGGCATTCGACACTATAGACCATAACATTCTTCTTCACAACTCCACCACTATAGAGTTATTGCCTTGCAGTGGCTAAGATATATCTTAACGACCCCACTCAATCCGTGTTTGCTCACTCCACACAGCCAGCTACCTCAGAGTTATCAGTGGGAGTCCTCAAGGATCCGCACTGGGTCCCTTAGTCTTTATCATACACATGAATTACATCATAACAATACACTTAAACTCATTCTATATATATGCCGACGACATAGACATTTTCCTCTCAGATCCAAACCTTAACTCACTCTTAAAAATATGAACCACGGCATTCGTTATTTGTTGGCATGGAATCGGCGTTATGGTTCCATGTTAACCATAAAACAATATGTTTCAATTACCTTTAATGAAAACTTAACAACCTAGCCGACATTGACAAAATAAATTGGGTATTTCTTCATAAATATTTATTTTGAAATCTAAGGATTCCGTTGCTATGGTCCTAAAGGTGGGTATTTGCGACAAAAAATCTTGCAGACCTACGATTTTTGCCTAGAAAAAAAGGAATGTTTTAATCTTCGTATCGTCCTTGAACTGCTGGACATTTTTTTTAATATCCCCATAAAATAGTCTTACACTGAGGAAAATTCCTACGGACCTATCGTCGAATTATAACGGTACCAGCTACCATTTTAAACCCTTGTATAAGCATTCGCCATTGAAGTAAAAAGAGATTGAAGTTGAGCCGCCTTTTAAGTCATCCCAACTGAGGTTACTTCTAGATAAATTGAGATCTGTATTATTAGCGACTATACAAATATATTGATGTAATATTTACCAGGGGGCACTCCCATCTTGGACGTGATACGTATTTAAGGCTGTTAAGACCCCCTTTTTCAGCACCGTTGTCACCCAAAGACCCCATATTTTTTTAAAACCTCACCCAAAGACCCCATATTTTGTTGAAATGTTACAACTGTCATCCAAAGATCCCTATTTTAGGTTAAAAATTTAAAAATTTCACCCAAAGACCCCTATTTTTTGAAAATTTTGCAAAAATCTCACCCAAGACCCCAATTTTTTTGGAAAACTTTGAACATTTGTCACTCGAAAAAAACCTATATTGGGGGCATTTGGCTGTCTCTCACCCAAAGACCCCTTGTTTTCAGTCCTGTGTCACCGAATGCCCCTGGGTTTCGAAACGCAAAAAAAAAAAAAAAAAAAACCCCCCCCCCCCCCCCCCCCCGAAATATTTATTACTGATGTAGTTATGCGCTCTAGGATTATTTTCTATTGATATACGCTAATAAAAAAATAACAAAAGAGTAATCTCCACATATTAGTTTGGGATCGAATGTTGAACACACGATTCCGAATTCAGCAAAACACTACCAATGCTTGAAAGGTATTCCATGTAAGAACATGCGAATATCCAGTGCTCTACAGTATGCTCAATGTGCTTTATACAAGTTGAGTAAGAGAGGGGTATTATTATTACTTATTATTTGTTAACTTACCCAATGCTTGGCCTGCATATTCGGTTTCTTTGTTTACAAAACAAAGTTTACATCTATAACTCGCATTTTACGCACTCTTTTTTACATGCCAGGCAAGCTCTAATTATGGTATAGCTAGAATGATGGATAGGTCTACCAACCACCACAACCCCTTAGGGAGACAAAGTACCAACATACCCAGTATGCCCAATATACTTGATACCAATGAATAGCTATAGTCCTCCTCTTTACATGATTCCAAATTGAGCGCCACCATGCCTAGTCAGTATGATGTCGAAGTCCACAAGGCAGCAAAAACTTCCATTTTCCAATGACACGGTGTAGAATAGGCGAAATTATTTTTGCAACCAAAAGAATAAAAATCAGATCTCCATGCGATTTTAGGCTGTAAATGATAAGCTATGGCTTTTTTATATATAGTTTTAATGCAATACTAATGTTTTTTGAGCCAGCGAAATCGCAAAATGTCGATTTGCCACTCAGTATGCAGTATTTTCACACCAGCTTTGACTTATGACGTCATAGTTACGTCATGTTTTGGAATGTTTTTTACTTATTTTAATAGTAATCTAAGCTATTCCTGGTACCAAATATATGAGTATTGGATGATTAATAAGGGAAATCCAAGGTTCGAGTGTGGTGTTTAAAAACATGGCTCAGGGAGGCAAGGGTTAATTTAAAATGCTTAATTTACATTTACTTTATAATGTAGTAGTATAATCTACAAACTGTCAATTGGTTTGATTTTACGTTTACTTCTTTACGTAGTCTCACAACCAAGAATTTCTAGACGCAGTCGACAGATCTGATGACATTGCTTTATCTCTATGCGGATGATACTAGCAATCGGTTTTTGATCAAACAAGATGGTACGCGGTGTTTTGAAGTTAGTACTGCCAGCAAACACCTGTCAAAGGAAAAATACCTGTTTTAAATGCGTCCTCTTTACGTGGTTAGATGTAACCAATGTAATTTGAAAGTAAACAAGTGTATAAGGTCCCTCAAAATGTAGTTTGTAGCATCTCGTGTTAGAATGCCAACTAATTTTACCTGAGATTTTTCGTATTTATCTTTTGATTGCGGATCTTTTGGCAGAAAAAATATATACGTCGCCTGGTTTTCAATATAATTTGCTTGGATTCCAATGGATCCCATTATAGCAAAGGAAGTACTTGTGGGGAAAATAACAATAATTATTGTAGTATTGCGATTCTGATGTGTTTATTATCCATACACTCATAGAAATAATAAATGTAATTAAAAAATGCCAACATTCGCCGTCGCAGTGAATATGTCCTACCAAAGTTACCAGTTCACGCTTGTTTAGCACACCTTTCAAAGAGTCATTGAGTTTGTATTGTGATCATTTTGATCGTGGTTCAGAATCGGTTAGCGGGAGCCATGGTTCTGGAACGTGTCGATTTTGACGTCACACTGCATCACGTTAAAACAATTCGCCTAGAACGTTCATAGCAAGTCCCATTGATGCAATGAGGTATTACAATTGTTCCGTCCTGTGCGTTATGACGTTGTGCAGTAAGTGCTTGACGGAATGAATTGCACTACCTCATTTGCATCAATGGGACTTCTATATGAAACGCTACCTCAATTGCGAGCCTCCCGTCTCTCTAAATTTCTTAGATTGAATGCTATCAGAGCACCTAAATCCCAATTTTATTCATACTTTGTCCTCAATTTTAATCTAAGACATTTAGAGAGTAAACACACATGGTAGTAAAGACTCGGTTACTTTTCGGGTCACACTGTATATCACGGCCATATAGGTGACCACCTAAAATGCAAGCTGGAGGATAGCGAGCGCGCCAAGTGAATGAACTGTTTAAACCGGGCATAATAAATGCATCAGGATGCCTGGAATTTTCCAGCTTGTTGATACAGTCAATGCTTGCACTTTACTTTGAACGGCCATCCATGTGGTTCCTTGCAATTTCCTGCAATGCGCAAAAATGTTTTGAATATGAGTAGGATAATATTTTTTGGGTATCTACCCTCAACTGGCATTACAACATACTCACCATAGATGGGGTTTTTGTTGTATATCTGTCCACATATCACCAATAGAACCTATACTTTTCGTGACCTTGAAATCGTTATATTTATATTATAACGTGAAGACAACAAGAGAACAATTCTAATTCCACGTTAGCATAGGACGAAAATCATCTATCATTTATATTCATGATTATTATATCAATAATTCGTTAATGTGTCCAAGCCACAATAACAATACCAAGAAATAACAGAAAATAAATAGCAAGAAATCCTTAGTACCTTTTGGGCCTGCATGGAGCATCCGAATATGTCTAAGTTTCTCTTCGGTAATGAGTTGTGCCAACCATGAAGAAAACCTCCTAACATAACCCCTCTAGTTGAATGTTTTGTTTTGAAGCTTGCAAATTAATTTTAACTCACCTCCCCTAACTCCGACAAAACACTGCGATAATCAACCTCCACTCCCCTATGTCGCTGTTCAACAGCATCGAGCAGCGGGCCGCCAGAAGAATTTCGATTAATTCTTGCACAATGGGGCGATATTTATCTTGGAAGCCTAATCAGAGGACGCACTATTTTGTATTGTTGTGGATTGCAGCCAGATTCCATGTCCTATTGGCGTCATGAAATCTATGATTTTTATAATAAAATCAATTGAATGATATATATGATGTGACGATATTAACAATACGTTTTGTCGCATCAATATGGCCATAAAAGAAGAAGTTGGAACCTACAGTTAACTAGATTCAAATCGTCCTCGAATTTGTGGCCAAACGTTTGATTTAAATCCCCATTCTGGTGCCAGGAGGGAAATACGTATCACAGGTCCCTCTCAAGCAGGAAGAGCTGCCTCGGGCAGGGGCCATCACTAATCGGAACAATGATACCAAGCATTTGACAATGTTACCGAGACTACTTCGCATTCAAGCGCTGTTTCTTCTTCTCTCTCTTTCTTTGTCTATTTAAATCAAATTAACAATTAACTGATACTATCACGGTTGGTTTTTTGCAGCTTAAGTTCTAAATTGAATGGACCAAACACGCTTGGGACAAATTATATTTTGTTATAACGTACACTGCACTTTCATAACCAAATACCAACCAATACCACCATTTCTCAACTACCAACCACATTTTCAAATCAACTCTCAAGCGGTTCGTGAGTTTTTTGAATTATTTATAACAAGATTTTTTAAAAAATTTATATAATTACGGGTCCAAACAAAAAATCACCCAATGCTACTTCCTACAGTCTTTCCCGAAACAAAAATATACAAAATCAAACAAACTAAAATTTTAAAAATATTATAACCTGGTGCATATTCTAAATGAGATATTTTTCTATTATTTTAATACCACCACAGATCTGACTATCCATGGGGGCTGCCGGGGGGGGCCGTCATCAAGCGCTTGTTCTCTTGCATGTAGTCACACGGTAAAATGACGGGTAGAACGGCGCCGCGGGAGCTGTACGCCGACTGTGCCGAAAGGCAGCGAGGGTGTGTCTCATGGATATGACCGGGACGTCAGTCAGAGTCGGCGAGGTCGAACAAAAGAATGTTTGTAAGTGATCAAATTGAATGTTAACATGATTGGACAATCAATATTTTATGTTTACACGTCCTTCTTATCGTGTCCAAACCCTGTGGTACTCAAATCTGATCCAGCCAAAGATTACAACTTCGGCTGCTTCACATAAATTCCGCAAGGTCTTGTTTGTTGTGCATGTTGCTCCACAGGTGGGCAACCAAGAGCTATGTTCCATTGGCTGTGGTGCTGTTCCAACAACCACAGGTAGTGTCTTGATCTTCTTCCCTCCGGTGCCCCACTTCTGCAATGAAACTTAGATCGGCCAATTTCTGGTTCTCAATCTGTTTTTGAGGGCATCGCTATTCCAGCACATGCGCCAGCTCCAGGTGGGAGATGCTCACAGGTTCATACCAATACTTCTTGATGGCAATGTCTTGGGGGAGAAGTATAGACCTGTTAATACTGTCAGGGAACTAATCTCTACAACACAACCACTGAAAAACTCTGGGCGATGAGGCGGCTTTCCTTTTCCCCTTTTCAACAGTGAAACCCCAGCAATAATGTGTGGAGAATGAGGGGACACACCTCTCAGGGGACAATACTCATAAATTCATGTTTTGTTTGTTTTGTTTTGTTTTTTGGATTTTTTTAATTTTACTGCTGAAACTTTAAATGGGCATTCACAAGTCTCTCCCGTTGGCAACAGAAATAAATTATGATCATTTTATTGATTTTATATGCCATATAGATTTATAATGTATAAAGAAGTTTAATGTTCAAATTACTTAAGTGCCGGGAACCAACGCAGCATTTAGTTTTTTCTCTGGGAGTGTGTGTGTTTGTGTGTGGGGTGTGTGGGTGGGATGGTGTGTGTGTGTGTTTGTGTGCTGTGTGTTTTGTGTGTCGTTGTGTGTGGTGTGTGTGTGTGTGTGTCGTGGTCGTTCTTGGTCTTGAGTCCCCTTGGCACGCGGATTTTTTGACCACCACGCCATGGCTCCAGGACATGTCTTCCTCCGCTCCCGACCCTCAAGGGTATCTATTGAATTTTGTCCCTTTCTTTTATTTGGAAAAAAAATGAAAAATTTTATATACTAGAAGAAGAATTTTAATCGTGATAACTTTTTACGGAATAAATCGCTACTCTTTGTTGTCCTCAGGCTCCAGGAGCATAAGTGTTGGTCAAAATCTCACTCTTGCGTCCCTTTGTAAGTTTTAAACAACCCCACATGAAGGATCATCGACACTTTTGAACGTCACTATAACTTCTCCTGAGTGCAGCCATTGTGAATCGCAATCCTGGAGATATGGGTGGTGATGGGGTCACCCGCGCATTAAAATGAATCACAAATAATAATGAATGATGAGATAGAACGCCCGTCAGCAGACGCGCACTCCTTGCACTTTATGGAGTTTTGAAGTGGTCACTGTGTGATAACAACGCAATAATCCGTGTGTATGACATTTTACAAGTGGGTTTTCCGACTGAATGAGCAATCCAGCGTACTTACATCTATAATTATGGTGTAATTATGGTCCGGCATGCCCATTAAAACTCCACCAAAGGCAAGTTTGAGGTTTGGTGCTTTTGCGTCTTTCGAAACGTTCTGCTGCCTTAAAGCCAGTTTTTACAAACGTTTTTGCCATTTAAAATGAGAGAAGCAGACTAGGCAACACAAAATGTATATTTTGACACTTTAAAAATCTCGGACTTTGGCACACAACTAATCTAAAAACCTGTCGCGATAATTCTTATCATCCGGATACACCGAGTACAGCGTGGGCATCGCGCTACAGAGTCCTACTCGCGTTGCTCTTGTCCTTGAGTGCATAGAACAACCGACTGATCGATTTAACAAAACACCGCTGGAGTAGATTCTTGGATAAAATACTTTTAGAACATGTTACTATAGATACATCCTTTTAGTACTATGTTACTAATATAGCTTCTTATTTTTTAACCAAGTGCTAAAGAATGAGAACAGGAGAATAAAGGTCTTGTTTGCGCCCTCCCTGTCGTGGTGCATCTAATCGTGTCATATCACACGGTCTACAGCACTATTTTAGCGTAAAACAACCTCGGCTGGCGCCGCGCTGTTTCTACTTAAAATAATGCCGTCACGCCCGTGTGATATGACACGATTAGATGCACCACAGAGTGCTAAAACAATAAACCTTTATTTCCTCTACATATTACTGGGGGGTGAATAGAGCAGAATGATGCTTTCTACTTCACTTTCCAATCACCTGACTTGTATAACTTGTTTCTTCAGACCCACTTTCTGGAGATAACAATCTCTGTTAGTATTTATATGCTGGACTCATCAACCGCTTGAAAAGATAAGAACGTCCTCAATGTTGTTGGATGCAATGAATAGTCCTTTCTATTTCTATTCTTTGGTTTTTATAGTCCTCTGTATACTAACGACTTCCAAAAGTTACGCTGCTTTCCATTCTATCTTTCAAAACCACTTTCGCATCAAGAATTATAACACCATACTGCAAGAAACTGTGACTTACTATTAAAATTGCTTGTGACTACTTATTTTTTTCCCCCCCTTAAAATCAATTAAACATTATGTGTTTTCAGGGATCTCAAAATTATTAACTCTTTTTTGACATTACAAACTTAACCTTGGTATGGTAAATGTTCAACAGTACAATACTCAACTTCCATGAAAGTTTTTTGATGATTATTTCCCCCTATAAATACATTACTGTTTCATAGCCATGACCCCAGGAATACTAATTGATTATTAATATCAAAGAAACAAAACTATTTTCGCATCACAATGATTAGAAACAACGGCCCTTTAAATACTGGAATAATTGGTCACCCCGAATAAAACACTCCAAAAATCCCATATTTTCAAAAGTCAACTAAAAGCAGACATGCTAAATCAAGTACCACTAATTTTTTCTAAAACATTATTTAGGAACTGAAATTCTTAATCCTATTTTGTTTGACCTTGTTTTTCTATGTATGCTTACTTACATGGTACTTAAGTAAGTGTATTGAATGTGTAACTTTTCTTTTGAAGGGGACGATCACGTCTGGCCATTAATGGCCTTTTGATCATCCCCTCCCATATCATGTGTTAATTTTTAGTTTTATTCCTACATATAAATATAGATATTATTTATTTCAAAACGATTTCCTAATGTATTTCCTTTGTATTTGCTGTCTGTGTTGATGCCTCATGATATGAAAAAAAAAAAAGTACAGTAAATGTAAGTATTTTACCCTTTTCCACGCCAGACCCTATACTATTCAAAACAAAGCGTTTACCTCACTTCCTAGCACCTGACTTGTAGAGCTTATTTCTTCATACCCAACTTTCTGGAGATAACAGATCTCTGTTAGTAGTCATGCTGGACCCAACAGCTGAAAAAGATAAGAACGTCTCAACGGTTTTTGATCCAATGATTTCTTTCTATTATTTGGTTTTATAGTCCTCTGTATACAGAACGACTTCCCAGTTACGCTGCCTTCAATTCCTAATCTTTATCACTTCGAATCAAGGTATTACACACTGCAAGAAATTAGTACGATTCAAATGGCTTGTACTGACTTTATTTTTCCTTAAAATCAATAAACATTATGTGGAGGAAGAAATAGCCGTGACCAATCAGCGTTTCCTTCCTTTCTAGCACCTGACTTGTAGAGCTTATTCCTTCAGACCCACTTTCTGGAGATAACGGCATCTCTGGTAGTTTTGTGTCAATGCTAGACTTAATGGCTGAAAAGAATACCCCAATCCAAGCGGTTTTTTACATAATATGCTCCCCCTCCAACATGCCGTTCTGGGCCCATATGGTTCTTGTGTGGGTAACTGGGCTATATTGGGCATGGGTTTTATGTGACCTCCTAATGGGGCCCATGTGGGGTTTGTAAATGGGTAACCCATGATGTTTCTGCCGCATGGCCCCCTTTGGTTTTGTAGTGGCATGGTGGACAGGGGTATCATGTGGGCTTTCTGATGTCCCCCATGTAGGCAACCCATTGTGGGTATTTATTGGGCTTACTTGTGTTGGTCCCCTGTGGGATTAATCTGGTCTACCCATCATTGGTTTTTACCCAAGTTAATGGTCAGTGGGTCCCACTTGGGTTTTCACGTGGGTTACATGGCTTACGTGGGCAGGGGAATAACATGGGCTTTCTAAATGGGGCCAATGTAGGTTAATGTTACTGATAGGCTTCTTGTACTAATGGGCTTTTAATGGGTTTCCCAACTGGGGTTCGTGTAAGGGTTTCATGGGTCAATGATGAGTTTTTTTATGGGCTGTAAGTGGGTTTCGCTAAATGGGCCATTGTAGGTTTTCAATTGGCCGCCTGAGTATATTTTACTCATATGCAAAGGTAATGGGCCTTTCAGGGCTGCCATTTTGAGCCCAGTTGTGGGTAAAATTTTTTATTTTCCATTCTTTTGTATCAATTAAGTATCTACCCTTTTATTTAATAGGTAAACTAAACTCATCCCTGTCAATATGAAGGCCATAACGTACAAGTTTAATCATTTTGACTTCAACAATCCTTTAATTAATTCTAATTTGTGCCAATTTGTCAGGCACGTACAAGTGGTTCGACGAGCTGGAAAGAGCATTAGACTTAAGATCCTGGAGTCCCCGGGCGAATCCACCCAAGGTAAGTAATACCATATTTTAACCATTTAGTATGAGATGCAGTGATGCCTAATGAATAATTGCATTACAACCATGTCCAACTGTACTAGAACTCTTTTTTTTCTTTAATTAAAGGCATATAATTAAGCCGTTACATGCACTCCATTTCACTTGCCCACTTAGGACCCAGTTTGAATCCCGACGACAAAACAAGTGGCCCCAGGTGGGAAGCCCATGAGGGCCCAGGAAGTAGCCCACAAATGATCCCACTGGGGCCCATGTCCACATTGTTGGAGAGGTCTTCCCATTCGTCTCTAGACATCGACGTACAAGGTGCATTAACGGAAATGTTTGAATTGTCACCAATAGGAATTGGTTACATACGTTAAATGATAATTGCTAATCAACTAGAGAATGCCATAAAATTGAAATGCCATTCAAATTTCCCACAAGAAGATCTGTTTTTAGCATCGTCATACTACACTGATATCTACGTATGTATTCCTTTCCATTAATAAAATAAAACATTAAGAAGGTGACCAACGCAGTAATTACATTTTACCAGCCTTACTTTCATTTTCTGTAGCCTGAATTGTAGAACTTGGTCCCATACTCGCTTTCTAGAGATACATGATCTCGGTTAGTAGTCATACTGCCAATAGCTGAAAGGATAACCACAAAAATTTTTACCAGTGACTTCGTTTGTAATTCTTTGTGTATATATACAGGAGTCCAAAAAAGTTTGCCCTTGACACGATAATCACGGCAGAGGCTAACACAATACCTTTATTCTCTTAAATATGAACGTGGGGTGAATTAGCAGGTGATAGCTTCACCTTATCTTCCATCACCTGACCTGTAGAACTTGTTTCTTCAGACCCACTTTCTGGGGATAACGGATCTCTGGTAGTATCATGCTGGACCCAACAGCTGAAAAGATACGAAGTCTCCAACGTTTTGATCAAATGATAGTCTTTCTATCTTTGGTCTTATAGTCCTCGGTATACAGAACGATTGACAAAAGTTACGCCGCCTTCCATTAATAATCTTGATCACTTCGAATCAAGTATTAAACCTACTGCCAAGAAAATGTGAAGACTTCAATAATGGCTTGTAATAGTAAGGAGGAATTGTGGGCACAGGGGGGGAAATGAAGTACAGACTTTTTCTATTGATCGATTTTGTCAATGATGACCTAAGCTAATAATTTCTGGAGGGTGTGCAAAAAAATTGTGCAGCCATTCTAGAAATCCAATATGGCAGCACACTCTCAAAATTCATTCAGCTGGCCTAAATTGTATGCATAAGATCCAGGTTTTAAAGCAAGGGGAATCCTTGGACCGGAGATTGACGTGATTTGACTACAACATTACCATCAAACCAAGATGGCACCCTAAAACCAAGATTTGCCATGAAAACTCATCAAGTGACCATAACTCATCAAGTATTTTGAAAGAGGCATATATTCTGCGCTCTATACCCAGCAGGAACTCATATCGGACATTTCAAGTGTGTTAACAAGACGTACCAATCAAGCTGGAAGCCAATATGGCTGCCTTTTAGATCTTTAAAACCTACGAATTTGTAATATAGTCATAATATCTGCCGTTCATTTGAAATGTTTTAAGTATGTTGTCAAAAACAAATATACCAGATACGACTTATAATGCTCAAAGACATACATCTCTACTTAATTTAAAGTTTAATAATCATGTTGGGTGTTTTAACTAATACAATCACAGATCTATTCGTAAGTTATTAGTTTAAAGAGGTAAAAGGCAGTCCACATGGCCCCCATCTTAACATTTTTGCTGTTAAAGAAAACAGAAATGTACCAGATAAGATAATGTCAAATCGTCAAATACTTATCCCATACCTAAATTTACCCTCTGATATTTAATTAGGTGAATTGTAACACATATAATACACACCAAAGTTGTTTTCTATTTTTAAAGGCGGCTTGTATTGGCTGCCATCGAATTTTGAAAATGGTCCATTACAGAGAAATGCCAAATAAGGTTTCTAGTGACTTCAAAAAAAAAATAATACATGTATCTCATAAGATGTAAAGTATAAAGCATGCATATGGACAATGGAATTAAGGCCCTTAAACTGCAAAATGTGCAGAAACTTGACGTGTCGGATACGTGGAATGCTTCTAGAGGGTGTTAAAAGTAACACATGCCAGAGTGTGATCCCAAGGTACCAGATTTTGAACACCGGCAGAACAAATTTTGAGGTGTCAGCAGTATTCAAGTAGAGTAAATAGGTTATAATGGGGGTGTTAAGATCATTTTAATGTTCCGAGAGCATATTTGACTTTGAAGCAGCCATATTAGATTTTTGTGGCAATTAATGATAAAATTACTTACAACCAATTTCTCGGCTTAAAAATCACCGGAGTATCGAGAAATATTGTCTCTATCGGAAATACTAAGGGAGGATTAGTGATTTTGGGACATGTGTAGCAGCCATATTGGGATTTCAAAAAATGGCACTGTAACAAATTTTGCCCACCCTCCAAAAAATTAATTGCGTGGTCATAATGAACTAAAAACCCTATCATAGAAAAAGTCTGTTACTCCATTTCCATCCTTCAGGCTGTGTGCCTAAACTTTCCACCTGAATATAACTGACTTTATTTTTTCTTAACATCATGAAGAAATAAGCCGTGACCAGATCAGAGGTACCTTCATTTCCTAGCACTTGACTTGTAGAGCTTATTCCTTCAGTTCAATTTGGAGATAACGATCTCTGGTAGTTGTTTGCGGACTTAATGGCTGAAAAGATACAACAATATACAGCATTTTTATACGTATCGTTCGTCCCCATTGTCTATAGACAAATGACTTACAAGGTGCAGTAACGGGAAATGTTTGAATGTCACGATATGAATTTCTTATCCTACGTAAATGAAATTGCTAAAGCCCAATAGAGTATGGCATCAAAATTTGGAATGCATTTCTAATATTCACCACAAGAAGTATATGGTTGTTAGCATCATTCATACTACAATGATATCTACGTATTTTATTCCTTCCATTCTGTCGGGTTCCTTTGTCTCTGTCTGTACATATCTTTAAGTTTTTATTGTGATAACTGTTTTCAGTGTATGAATGGTATTGATTGTCGGTGTAATGAAACACAATTCGTTGAACAATAGAATGAATAGAATCATGTTTTCCCACCCGTGACTTAATTCCTTATTGGAATGTAATTTGTTTTTTTTCCGCGTTTTTTTGAGGAAAATTTGAAATAGTGATTATAAGCATCACTGTAGTGGATAGTTTGTAGGCCAAGTGAGAAAAATGGTCTTTCATGTACATGCTACTGGAAGTGCACATGGATCATTGTGCTTAGATATTCCTTATTTTTTCTCATAATGCCAATGCGCGCCTACGGTGAAAAGATGTATTCATTTGAGGCGGTTTATTTAAATCAATGACGTGTCATTTCATTCGTTGTGGGTAGGCCATGGGTAGGACCAAATGTAACCACCCAATAGCAACCCAACACAACAAATGATTGTTGGCGGATTGTTGTATCGAATTGACATTATTGTTGTGTATACAAGCCCCACCTAATAATTATTCCGGCAATATTCAAAATGTCAGCGGCCCAGACGGACGACTGGTTTTGACTGGGCCTTCACCCCGTGGAATCAACACCCACTCTACATAATTGCACCACGATGACACCATAGAAGACACTTAGGATAACTAATAATGCATCCCTAGTTATCGAAAAGACGAAACCCAGGACAGTAATTAACGCTACCACAAAAAACGGTACTAACACAAATCCAATCAATGCTAATCACGCTTTTGATCATGATCAGGACAATGAGCAAAAGACTAGGACTCTGAGTTGTGCTTTGTTATTGATACATCTTCATCAGAATCTGACAGGACGATGCAGATGAACCACATTCTGTAATCAAACATTGGGTCATTTGGATCTTGGAGCAATAAATACTGAAGGAACCTCGCACATTTTTGAAGAGAGCCCCCATTTTTTCAAAAAAATTTGAGATTTTTCACGGTTGCATTGGTAAATGGCTAGTAAACTATACCTGTGAATGGTTAAGCTCGAAAATGTCTGTGTCTCACCAAACGAAGGAATTGTAATTAGAATATTTAGTATCGGGATCCCGATAATATCTAAAGGCGGCTGGAAACGGCCTTCCAATGTGAAATAGCCGGGAAATCGCGCCATGTACGTGTCTACTCATCCATTAGTTGTTTTATTGGTTCAGGGAAATCAAGTTAGAGGTTATTTTTCGAGGTGGCACTATTTCATCATGGACGGACATAAACGTAGCATTTACCAGCTCTGCCGTTAAAGGAATATATATGTCATGCATCTGAATATTTGGAAAGATTTTGGGTGGATATGGAGGAAAGGCTTAAGTAACGTAGATTAATATAAATCAAAATAAGTTGAAAAATTGTTCACACATTTGTTGAGATTTTGCCCTTTTAATATTCCGCCCAATAGCACTCGAAAACGATCCGACAAATCCATATCGCAGGCAAATGTGACGTCAAAGTGATGACCATATATCGCCGTGTTGCCACTTTCCTATTTCGGGTGAACTGCCAGGGGGGTAGGACATGACATCCTAAAAGCAACCAGCCTGAATGCAAAAATCCGCATCAACATCCGGCGCGACTTCGAGTGCTAGTCCTTCAAAGATCTTAACGGTAGGAGGGCGCCATTACACGTATCGGACGGTTACACTCAGTCTTGCCTAAAGTGTAGGCCTGGTCACGAATATCGTATTTAAATCTAAATGAACGTGATTGGAAATTGTGCAAATTTTGCAGCGGGGTTAATCCATAACCCGTACGGATTTTGAAGTCAATTAATTATCCTTTATTTATCATGAATTACTAAGATGATGAACTAGGGTTTAAGAGGGATTTTGTAATTGAAAACTGAGACACAGGCTACCAAGTTAATATGCACGTGCAGTTCCACCAAATTACCGTTTGGAAATCCCCAAAGCCCAAAATCGAGCAGGTCGTGTCCTACCCCCCCCCGGTGAACTGCGAATCGATGTGTTTATACTGCAATAATAATTAAAACACAACGAAATGAAACAAAATATGTTCCATTCTGGAACTTATTTTCCAAATGTTATTATGACTTCATTAATCCAATCAACTATAGACTCCAGTGCAGCATGACAAAAAAAAATAACAATCGAGTCAACACGATGTTTGGTCAGTGCATATTTTGACGTCACGAGGAGAGCAAATTGGGCGCTTTTGATCAATTGATAGATGGCGAAAAATGCCTCTATTTGCTTTATTTTACATCAAATTGTATTTTTCGGGAATTCGTGAGTATGTATCATATATGTTTTGAATGTAAGTCAAACTGAGCTGACAAAAATCGTGACATTTTTCCTTTAAGTCAATCTGGGATCCAATTCTAATCACAAAATCGGCTAAATTATGCTAAATAGCATATCAGCATTCTCGTCGCAGGTGTATAGTTTCCTAGACAATCACCAACGTAAACCGCTGCCAAAAATATCAACTGTGAACAATGGGGGCGCTCTTCAAAAAATGTGACATTATGCTTTAAGTGGGTTCCAATATTTCTGTGGCCGCCATAATATTTGACATTTGCAAATCTTAACTTGTAGAGCTAGGTGCCACAAAAACCCCCGGGGGGCTGCTAGGCATCGAAGCAAGCTGTGAGTTATTTGGACCTATCCCCAGAGGTCTGGCGCACGCAATGTCATAAAAAAAAACGTGTGCTCTCGGCCGGACTTGAAATGGCGATCTGCAATTGTAGAAAACCACGGGGGCACGCGTGGAGTGGAACAATAAGCTATTAGTTCCGTCCGTCTAGCGCCAGCCTCTTAGGGAAATAATAACAATATAGACATTATATAGTGTCGTTTCCACAAGATAAAACAGCGCTGTTGCGATATTATTACGCGCCTTCGGGAAATCGTCACATTATTTCGGCTTCACCAGGCGGCAGCCGGCCAGCGCAATGCACTTAGATTGTACTATCCCCCATAACAGCTCCCCCGATTTCGCATTGGGTGCAAACGCAGCGTCATTGCGATAGTAATCTTGCCCAAGGACACAAACACGTTCACCACAGTGGGCTCGAACTCGATTTGAACGTCTAATGATCACGAGTCCTGCGCTTTCCACAAGACCACACGATAAATATAATCATTCTGTTATCACGGGTACTGTTTTTTTAAAGAAAGTTTTGTTAATGTGGGGACTGTCTTACTGTTAGTGATACCCAGAAAGATAATAATTTTGATAAGGCCAACATTAAATTGTTGTCAGGATAAAGAAATGCCTTTTGTGTCTAATTAATTAGACGTGACATTCGGAAAAAATGGATCTAAGAGTTTTTAAAAATTAGGGCTAGTATTGTGTAAATGTAATTTTTACTGGCATTCACATGTATTGTCAAATGCGTACGTTAAACTGGCGCATGTCATGTAAAAATGCAGCATTGAAAAACAAGACAAGAGTAGCAATTGGCCAAACCAGAAAGGGTAATAAACATATTGGTCCCACACGCGTTGCCTTTCTAGCAAACGTGTTGCTTTTGGAAATACAACGTGGTTGCTTTCGGAAAACAACGCGTTTGCAAGCCATCAGAAAAGCTTTTTAACTTTACTGATTGGTTGGTTAAGCACGCGTGGGTTTCTGAAGAAACACGTTGTGGGCCAATACGTTTTCAACCTTCGGCGTACCATAAGCGTTACTTCTGCACAGATACATTATGTTTGAAACTCACCCCCGCACAAAGTCAATCAGGTCGCAGTAGTAACCCTTCAATGAGATTAGTAGGCTCTAGAAAATTCGAAAGCGAAAACGTCAAGGAACGTATTCTTGGAGACAAGCCTAAAATAAGTCGTCAATATAGCACATTCATAAAATGCGTGCAGGTCGTGTCCTACACCCCCCCCTGTGAACTGCGATCGATGTGTTTTTTATATCAATAATAATCAAACACAACGAAATGACAAAATATGTCATTCTGTAATTATTCAAATTTTCTTATACTTTCCATTAATCCAATCATATTACAGGGTGAGCAATGACAAAAAAATAACAATTCGAGTCAACACGAGGTTTGGCATCACTTGAGGCACGAGGAGAGCAATAACTTGGGCGCTTTTGATCAATGAAGCATGGCGAAAATGCCTCTATTTTGTTAATTTACATCAAATTGTATTTTCGCGAATTCGTGAGGTATGTACATATATTTTATGAATGTAAGTCAAACTGAGCTTGACAAAAATCTTGACCATATTCCTTTAAGTCCAGCGGGATCAAACACTTCTAAATTACAAAATCGCTAAATTTATGAAAAATACGCATATTCAGCATTCTCGTTCGCCAGGTATAGTTTCCTAGACAATCACCAAAGTACCGTGCCAAAAAATATCAAATTTTGAAAATTGGGGGGCCTCTTCAAAAAATGTGCCATTATGCTTTAAGTGGGTCAATATTCTTCAGGTGCCGACATAATATGACATTGAAACTCTTAACTTGTAGAGCTAGGTGCACGGCTGCTAGGCATCGAAGCAACTTGTGAGGTATTTTTACCTATCCCCAGAGGCTGGCCGCCCACGCAAGTCATAAAAAAAAAAACGTTGTTGCTCTCGGCTCGGACTTGAACTGGCGATCTGCATCTGTAGAAAACCACGGGGGCACGCGTGGAGTGGAACAATATAGCTATAGTTCCGTTCCGTCTAGGCCGCAGCCTCTCTAGGAAATAATAACAATATCTTGACATTTATATAGGGTCTTTTCCACAAGATAAAAAGCGCTGTTGCGTATGATTATTACGCGCCTCGGGAAATCGTCACAATTATTCGCCTGCACCAAGGCGGACAGCCGGCAAAGCGCACATGCACTGAGATTGTTCTATCCCCCATAACAGCGCCCCAGATTTCGCTTGGGTGAACGAGGCAATTGCGATTAAGTATACTTGCCCAAAGACACAAAACACGTTAACCACAGTGGTCGAACTCAACGATTTGACGGTCTAATGATCGTGAGTCCTGCGCTTTCCACCAGACCACACGATAAATCTAATTCATTCTTTTATCACGTGATATTTTTTTTTCTAAAGTAAAGATTTTGTGAATGTGGGGGACTGTCTACTGTTATTGTACCCAATTATAATAAAATTTTTGATAAGGCCAACATAAATGTTTGTAGATAAAGAAAAATGCCTTTTCTGTCGTAATTATTTAGACGTGAACATTCTGAAAAAATGATTCTAGAGTTTTAAAATTAGGGCTAGTATTTTGTAAATGTACATATTTTTAATGTGCATTTCACATTTTGTCAAATGCGTCTGTTAATGGCGCATGTGAAGTAGTAAAATGCAGTCATTGAAAAAAAGACAAAGAGCCTAGCCAATTATGCAAGCTAAAAGGGTCATAAAATATTGCGTCACAACGCGTTGCCTTTTAGCAAACGTGTTGCTTTCGGAAAACACGTGTGTTTGCTTTCGGAAAACACGCGTGCTAAGCAATCAGAAAAGCTTTTCACTTTACTGAGTGGTTGGTTAAGCAACGCGTGGTTTTTCTGAAAGAAACGTTGTGGCCAATACGTTTTCAACCTTTCGGCTTACCATGAGCGTTACTTCTCCCACAGTACATCTATGTTTGAACTCACCCTCCGGCACAAAGTCAAAAATCAGGGGATCTCAGCCTTCCGTATACATTCGCTCCCCCGTGTCCCCCCCCATCACGCCTAATCCTCTTTCTTTTTCTCTCTCCCCCTCCCCCCCCCCCCCATAGTACCTTCAATGAGTTAGTAGGCTCTAGGAAAATCGAAAGCGAAAACGTCAAGGAACGTAATTCCTTGGAGACAAGCCTAAATAAGTCGTCAAGATAGCAACATTCCTATTAAAATGCGTGCAGGTCATAGAGTCAGTGATAGGACTATCTCATCTCCTCATGAGAGAAGGCAAAATTGTGGGTTAGTGAATGAAAATCAATGCATGTAGCACGGAAGCCTGCACATGAAGGCCATGCAGTAAAAAAAGGCATGGTTATCCAATATGTCCATGTTTCGTTCTCCAAATATGAGCCTGTTTTCAAATACACATTACAGGTTACGTTTGCCGTGTCTGCAATGCTTAGTGACATCCCCATAAAAATGGTTCGGTGACCGAAATCTCTTGATGTTCTTTTCAAATTTCCCGCGAATCAAAAACTATGTACGGACTGTTTCTCTGGCCGTATAGTATAGTCCCTAAGAAGAAAAACACACATACTACGTGGAAAAAAAATTGTTATTGAGTGATTTTTTCACCAGACATGCCAGAATACATCATATAACAACATATCCAAACTCCCCATGATCCACTTTGGGGAAAATTTTTTATCCAAGATGGCCGCCAAAATAGCTGAAAAATTGCATTTAATTAGCATATCTTGGCTCCAATGTAGATGTGTGATGATTTTAGTCTAAATCTAAGTATCCATGCTTGTCCTTGATGCTGCAATTCAAAATGGCCGCCATTATAATAATTTGCTTTATCTCAAACTTCAGAACAAGGAAAGAGGGATAAAGAACAAACAAATAGTTATATCTAAATAAATATATATAAGCGAATAATAAAAATGACAAGAAATAATTATATAAAGATAAATATAAAAAGTGGAATAAGTACATAGTATAAAGAAATAAAGGAAATTGAAACGGGACGGGGGTACAAAAAAAGGAACCTGAATTATGTAATAGGAAGTCCTTATGAGGTGTTTTCACACCCAAAGGTGGTTCTCCCAATTTCTGCCGGTTCATCTTTTATATATTTTCCTTCACATTCCAGTTTCCATTTCTGCCGTACTTGGTTGTAAAAATAGAACTATATATGGCCTATGTCTATGCCATTTCTGGCAAGATGTACTTGGAGGCCTATACTTAATCATGCGTTTATGTGAAAAGTATACGAAAACTGCTTTATACTAAACTTTTTAAAAGCATTCTTTTTTTTTTTAAATGTTGAAAGTTAAAATTTACTGGTTTTTGTTGTGCAGTTTTGGGAAAATTGCATTCTGATTAAGTTCAAATAACATAACACCCAAGTCATTCTTCGAATAGACTCAAAGGATTGAACTAAAATTCCTACTATTTGGTAATTAGACCAATCCCTTTTCGCGGAATTACTGCCTTTAAACAACCCTCCTATATATGCGTCAATTGATTCCGAGTTCCTTGCAGGATACGCAAAGGAAAGTATATGTCAGTGAAAGATATTGTATGGCTTTTTTTTTTTTTTTTTTTTTTAATAAAATTTAAGCAAATGGCAGCCATTTTGGTGGCCATTTGGATTTTTGACTTAAGGCAAAACATCAATGATTTAGATTTAAACAAAAACTGAATTCTTTGAACCTCCAAAACCTATCAAAAAAATGAGATAGCTAATTATATAAAATGGCGGCCATTTGTGGTGTTTTGGCGTGAAGGAAGTCAATCAGTTGATTAGATTTTGTACAAAAATGATTGGATTCTTTGACCCCCAAAAATATATTCAAAAACACTAAAAAATCTCAACATCTTACTTTAAAACCGAAGATAGAGGGTTAATATGGCGGCCATCTTGGATCAAAAATTTTCACCAAGGGGGATTTATGGGGATTTTGAATATGTTGTTGTATGATGCATTCTGCTTATCTGGTGCAAAGATCAGCTCAATAACAATTTTTTCCGGGTCAAAAACCCCAGGGACCACACTATTAGAAGAGAATGGTGATACACTATTCTCATAAAAAATTGATTCAAAATAACTTTGGGGATTGGAACATCCCCCTCTATATCGAATACACCTACTTACTGAAGCGAATGATGTACTGAGACCGTGAATCTACTATAACATTACAAATATTTTTTGTGAAATTCTTATACCCTTAAAAACAGCCCAATCGTGTTTTAAAAGACAGCTCCTTCATCATTCCCTGTATTTTATGCCGGGATTTTATAAGATAGCATCACCATTGGCTTTGGAATGTGAGAAATATTGACGTTATTGTATATTCTCCAAAATACATTGTAAACATCGCGTTACGCATGCGTACCTGCGTTATGCGAATTCTCAACTTCTTAAAGGAGAACCCGTATAACAAATAATATTATACAATATACTCTATAAAATCATTTTGACCACATATCGAGTGGTTTCATCGAAAAACAAAATGATATTAACTAAAACAATGAATTAAAACCATCTAGTCTGACCATGTGCTATTTAAAAAACCCGCTCGTGTATAACGTGTTATGTGATACGACCGGTACGTTTGCGTCATACACGTCATAGAAATTACACATATGAAAGCGTTACATGTGAAGGTGTACGATGCTACTGTTCCCTCCGTATCGCATAACACGTATACATATCCCATATACACTAGCGCGAATTTCAAATAGCACATGGTCAGACCAAATGCTTTAATTCATTTTATGGTTGGTATTATTCCGTTTATCCATGAAACTACTCGATACGTGTTCAATAATTATTTTTATAGCGTATATTGTATAAGTTATTTTTAGTTCAGGTTCTCCTTTAAGAGTTTCTCCCTCTGTTACAAGAGCCCAAACGTGTCGGGAATCAGCGAAATTCGTAATGCTGTTTGAAGGGAAAAATTGTAAAGTATGTACAAAAAATAAATATATAGTAATCTTTTTACATCATAGAAGCTAAATAATGTAACTGAAAAGATAATGTTTATATACTAACAGTCCTCTTTGTGTAGTATGTACTTACCGGTACTTTCAGCCTGCTTCTCGGCGACACCTGTTTCTTGATATAGACTAGTTGAAGATTCACCATCTTCGAAATCTGTAAGTTCTGTTAAAAAAAAGATATAATAAAACATGTATGAAACTTAGATCAATGCCTCTTACCAGGTGTGTTTTTTCAACAATTTCTGGAATTACGCAAATCCATCAGGCTCACCGCGTCACTTCCTGTCCATTGTTTACAATGTTGTGCGTGCTAGTATTTCAAACTTATTTTCGGCTCTTGCTTGCTGCTTTTCAAAAGTTGCATTGACAAAATTGGTCAGAGACCTTTAAATGATATCCCTTTTCAATCTCACCTTCACTTACTCTACGACCCTCCGTCGAAGTTATGTCTTCTTGAGCAAGATCTGGTGAAAAAAGAACTCATGTTTAGGGAGTGTTCATAAATACTTTGGTGGGGGTTGGAAAAGTTTCGGACATCAAAAAAATGTTGACCCCCTTTAGTCTCACCGCGTCACTTCCTGTCTATTGTTTACAATAATTCAGATTTATTTCCATCTCAACAACAATGCATAACAACAATATATAATTATATGAAAATAGTCATAAAATTCAATTGAGATGAGGATACCATAAGAACACAAGGCGTGTGAATTATAGCACCCTGATAAGGTAACGTTATTGTTTACAAATTAATTAATGATAGACAAAAATATTATAATTGCCTAATAAAGTACGGCACAAACAAAGAAAAAACTTAATTGAGCTAAAAAATAAAAAAAAACATATAAAAACGAAAACAGAATTGAACAAAACATCCCAATCAAACGTAATTAGGCAAGAACGAAAGGTGCAGATGGACAGACCATACAAAACAAAACATTTGACAGCTGTATAGTCTTAAGGTGAATCTGAACTGTACTGATCGATGATTTGATTTTTCAGGCTTTTTTTAACATAACAAGAGAGGAACAAATTTTAAGTTTATGATGTAGGGAATTCCAAAAGCAATGCACCCTGGGTTTTTATTGTGTTTCTGGCCAGAAGTGTGTTAGTGGGCTTGAGATAAAAATCACTTGCATGGCGTGTGCTATAGTGATGTATTGTTGCATTAACGGTGAAAAAGTTATGGTCTAATACGTCTGGCGGTAACATTTTATGGTGATATTGGTACATAAATGATGCTAGCTGAAGAGTATATATGTCATGAATTTTTAAAGTACTTAAAGACTTAAAAAGAGGGTCGGTGTGGGCAAGCCAAATGTACAGGTTCTAAAAAGCCTTTTGCATTCGGAAATTGGAATCAAGATTAGAATTGTTTTTATCTGCCCAACTGATTGCACAATAACTGAGATAGGGGAGAACAAATGTATTATACAGTGTGTGGAGAGATTCCTGTGGTAAGAATCGTTACCTATCAAAATTCCTAAAAAGTTCGTGTTATGAACTTGGGTTATTTCATTATTATCAATTTTAATCTTCACGTTTGTAGTAGGTTGACTGTTGTGTTTATTTTTAAAGATCATGTAATTTATTTTCTTAATATTAAGTGACAGTTTAATTTGAACCAATTAGAGATTCCAATGAGTACTTCGTTTAATTTTGATTCCAAGCATTTGGGTCTTCATGAGAAAAACGAATATTGCTATCATCGGCAAAAATTATGAAGTGAAGATTATTTGAGCTAAGGGGGAGATCATTGATATATAGGAGAAACAAAAGTGGACATAAGATAGATCCTTGAGGTACCCACAAGTTATTTTAGTAAGGGTAGATGAGTTTTGATTATAGGTTACAAACTGTTTCTGTTTGATAGGCCGCCTGTTCCCCCCCCCCCCCCCCCCCCCCCAATTGTTAGCTAGACCTCGAATACCATATTTATGAAGTTCGGAAGTAGATTTTAGTAGTATGTATGATATGATTATAGGATCGAAGATGACTTTACTTAGATCAAGGATATACCTACATGTGGAGAGTTGTTATCAAGATTTTCAGTTATTCTTGAGTAAAGGTCATTGATGGCCATATATGTGGATCTATTTGGCGGCATGGAAACCAAATGATGATGAGGGCTTAAAAATATTAAGTCCGAAACAAATTTATAGATTCGATTGTGTGCGTGCTAGTATTTCAAACTTATTTTCGGCTCTCTTGCTTGCGCTTTTAGCAGTTGCATTGACAAAAATTGATCAGAGACCTTTTTTAAATGCTTCATCACTTAAAGTTTCCATCTCACCTTCACTTACTCTACGCCCCTCCGTCGTAGTTATGTCTTCTTGCGCAAGATCTGGTGAAAAAAGAACTCATGTTTAGGGAGTGTTAATAAATACTTTGGTGGGGGGGGTTGGAAAGTGGTGCTTTGCTTCGGACATCAAAAAAAATTTGATCCCCCTCTTTAGGTTCGATTTTTTTTTATCCCACATTGGGTCTTACAATTGTCCCCCTCCCCACCCCCCCCAGGGGCGGAGCCAGGATTTGAAAAACGTCAAAAATACCGGGGGCTGAAGGCTGAAACTTGTCAAAAATGGTGCTAAATTTTGACAAGATTTTGCAGAATTACCGGGAGGCGCGCGCCCCCCCTCCGCCCCTCCCTGGATTCGCGCCTGCGTAATACCTTCAGACAAATGTGCATGGTGACTGTAGCAAGTTGCCCAGGTGGGAGCCCAGAGCCTCAGTAACACAAAATGCAAATTTTTCAATTGGTAGGGTTGTATCGACTCGGAATTTGTTAAATGTTGTCAAATGTTCTAATTGTAACACATGGGTGGGTAGGGTATAAGTAAACGGTTTAATCTTTCACTTAGGATGGTAGTTAGGGCACAAGCAGTTAGTTTTAAAAGTAATCTCTATTGCATTTAGATTTGTCTTAAAATCTATAGACCAGTTAACATCCATGTCACTTCTTTTGTTTGGCTTCGAATCCATTCTGCGAATCGTTATGGGCCCATAGTATTAAAACTCAACAGATACAATTGCCCAGTGTGTAACAGTCTAGACCCTCTCAGGGTCTGTGGTAAAACGACTGGTAATGAAGACTACATCCTATGAGTCAACCAAAGGGCGATGTAGTGGTATTTGAATTTGTTAAATTCAGTGGACCAAGCTGGTTGTATTGAGGGCGTATGGGCGACATTGGGGTCAAAAATGTTGCAGCGCAGTATTAAAAGGACCGTTGCCCAAGGGTGCAGGGAGGGCCCTTAGCCTGATTTTTTTAGGATTTTTTTTTTTTTTTATTTGTATTTGTATATACATTGATGCATCCTGTTGGGTGAGTGCAATTCACATACATAATAAAAAATAAGTTGATTTTATGATAATGAACCTACTGTGGCCTGAATCCGAGGACAGAAACCGAGAATGTGGGACAGTCTAGTAACCAGTCCCCAGTGCCGACCTATTTCAAGATACCAGGCCCTACCTGGTTACAAACATTGCTTGTTAAAACATGGTCTATATGATTAACTAAGGCCAAATAAGATTTAATTTTAAAATTTTTAAAAAAAAAAAAAAAAAAAAAAAAAAAAAGAAAAAACTTTTAAAAAGTCTTTTTTTTGTATTCCTTGCAGCTCTTCATTTCCTTGTATTACTATCCTTTTCGAAATTGTTTTGTTTTGAGTATACCTACTTTGTTTGGTCTTTTTCTCTCCCGTATCACCATTAACACACCCCGTTCTTTCTTTGCGTCTTTCCATTTCCACCTCTTTCTTACGATATGCTCTTACTCTGTCTCTGACAGCTTCTGTCCTCTACGTCCTGTTTCACATTTCATTTTTGGCCAAATTTGCACTCTCGTTTACTAGATTTTTATATCTTGTTCTCATTTTTTTTCCCATTTTTCTCTCAAACTGTTCTCCATATCCTTCTAATAGAGCACATACTTGGCATTTCTCTTTTCTACCTCATGCCTCCCTCTCCACTTCCCCCAGTCTCTCATTTTCAGGATGACAGGTTTTCATTTCAAAACCAACACATTAAAATCAAACGTGCATGTTTAAGATATCAAAATGGGGATTGATTGCTTCTCATTTACAACATCTTTTGGATTGTGACCATCTTTACACGGCAAAGAGAAACTTTTATAAATTTTATTTATCCGTATCATAAGTAATAAGTACACCTGCATTATCAATCCGTAGGCCTGAAAATGGCATAGCAAAAGAATTCCCATAGAGAGGTTTTTTTTGTGGCCAGGCCTATAACTATAAGCACTTTTCATCATGGGGGGTCATAAATTTGACGATAAAAATGAGATCGACTTAACCACCATAACACAACAGACTGCATGTACACATGCCACATTGCTCTCATGGGGGAAAACTCTTCTACAAACATCAGTTTGGGAACCCGCATGGTCAGGTACCAGATGATCTCTATTGATCACGAGTTTGCATGTTGTTTACCATGATTTCTCAAGTCCAACTTTTGTAGTATAGATTTATGGTAACATAAAAACGACAATTTTTGCTACATATCTTTGGAAAGAAATATATCGGAGGCTAGAATTCTATGACGACAATATCAACACCGTGATCTTCAGATGTATAAAAATCGAAACAACTTCCGATTAGATAAGGGGTCATAAAGATACTCGAAACACAACACCTTTAAATAGTTTATAAACCAAAAACTCTTACTTCTATCCCACGTTAGTATCCTCTGTTTCGCCTCGAGGATAGTGTGCAATGGAACAGGCATCGGTATATAAAACCAGCGCAGTTTATAAATCACTTACATCAACAAAGGTCTTGTAGTATGTGGTTGAATTGATTTTACTTACTACACAAGATTTTTCTGTCGAGCAATTCGTCCAGTTTTTCTGGTGTCCAATTATGCCTCTGAGTAAAGGGCCCAGAAAAACGGCAGTGTACCACATCTCTCCTTCAGCGAGAGCGTCCCCAGCTGAGATGTATATTTTTTGGTAGTCTTTGGACTGGAGCCACAACACCCTGACAGTAACAACGTTCCTTGGAGGGAAGCGAATATCGAACCCTTCCATTCGCCGGATCTTCTCTCTCCTTTAAACACGCATAAATGTGCAGCTTACTGAAGCCAGATTAAACTGCTGTTGTATAAATGAAAGAACAAACTAGAAATGCTGTACATTTTAATTTTGGAGGCGATTTATAAAAGTCAATTCTACAATGTACATTTTTGAACATTCCATTCCTTGTGCTTTTTCAATTTTCTGAGGCATGGCGAATTTGTTGTCTAGATGCCATATAAATCCTATGGTGCGCTCGTGGGGTTAGTCTTATCAAAAACTTTTGTCCACTAACTGTAACAGAATCGCCGAAGGGCGTGTCGGAGGGAATAGCTGTTGTCTAGCAGATTACATGGGTTCCCATGCACCCCAAAAACTAAATTCTAACATGATTTTTAGAATCTCTAAGACATCTCTTAAAGGATTTTGCTGTTACCAAATCAAATATAATCCCACAGGGTCCGTTTGGCGGCCATTTTGGATCAAGAGGAACCGTATATTTAAAATGGTTTTTTGATCTGAGTTTGAAAAGTATCTCAAAATGATTTGCATCATCATAAGGAATCAAAAATATATACTTTGGCATATTTGTGATATTCAGTTGCAGAGATATGGATGAAAATGTGATAAAGGTCATTGCAATTTTGATTCCTATTGTTACAGGGGCCTACTTTCAAAATGCAGAATGGATCTTGACAAATTTGTTATCGAATTGTAGCTATGAGCATAAGCATTCCAGAAAAGTAGAGTTCTAGAGTTTGCCTATCTAGGATGTTTAGTTGGTAAGTGAAAATCGGGTTTGTTAAAGTTACCTTTATCAATATTTGTATTTTTGTATGGGAATTGGGGACAACTCATCTCTTTCCTAACCGATTAAACCAAAATGGAAGATATGAAAATCATGGAAACTGTAATTTCACGATTGCTCATACCAACAATTTGACACTAATTTTGTTCAAACATGAAAATTTGGCCCCCTGTACAATGACCAATCAAAAAGTCAATGCCCTTTATCGCATTTTCCCCCATATCTCTGTAACCGAACATTATTAGATTAGCCAAACTACTATATTTTCTGATTCTTTTATGAGAGACGAATCATTGAGATTACTTTTCAACTAAATTTGAACACTTGTATGACTTAATCCTTCTTTCAAGAGTGGCCGCAAACGCTTTGAGAAGTTACCAAACAAGACACTTGCACATTAGTTTTTAACAAAATGCATTTGGCTTTTAAAAATTTTTTGGGACAGCCTACTGTTATATTTACCTCAAAATTTTTGTCAAAACATATTATTTTCTCAATTTATTGAGAAAAGATTGTCTCATAGGAAAAGTACTTTGTTTACCCAGAAAAGAGAGAAAGGGGAAACCCTAGTGTTGTTTGTACAGGTGCACCTGTTAGATTGCACAATAAGGGAAGTGGGGAATTCCCCAAGATGTAAACTTTGTGACTGCGTCGAACAGTTTATGCTTTAAGATCAAAACCATTGCATGATCGGGGATTCCCCCATAAAGTTATATATGGAAGTGATGTAATCAGAGATATAATTTATGTGATCCAATTGATGTCAGCTAGAGTTGCAGGTATGTTTATGCATGATCGATGTGGTTAATGTCTATTTTTAAGACTGGGAACTTTGTGAAGTAAATAGATAATGGAGATTTGAGTAAGGACTCCCTGCCAGCATCCACTAGTAACAATTAGCTAGAAGTCATAGAATAGTTTTACTCGGCATTGAGGAGCAGACCTGTAAAGTACCTAGTTCCAGGATTTATTATATTTCAATTACACGTGAGCAGGGTGCGATAAGTATTCTACTGTCGTCTTTGAAGCCAAAGTGTGGGAATCAAAAATAGGATCCAAATTGGGGACAGATAGAAATGGTGGTGATTTATATTGGACTGATATACTGTGGAATATTAGTGTCGTCGAGGGACTTTGGTAACTTTGCTCGTCTTGAACTGCTGGACCAAAATTAACTTCAGGATGAAGAAGATTCCCAGGGAATATATAATTGAAGTTTTCAAGCCTGGACTTTGCCATACTGTCATTTTGGGAGTCTTCGCTGTTAGACCTATCAACGTTGAACTGCAACGTAACTTTAGTTGGGAGACATAAATGAACTGGTTATATTAAATTGAAAGTGTTAATTTTGAATTGTATAGTATTGGCTTTGGACAACCAAATTCTTGATCCAATCTGATAAAACTACATTAAATCTGTTTTGTTCTATAAAATTCAGATCACTGTGCACAGGCTCCACGAGGGACTCATAAAACACTACACATTTCTTGGGTAATTATATTTTTAAAATAACAGTCAGCTGTCAGAAGGTGAAAAAGGTTATGTATAAGTAACACCATGTGTGAAACCAGCGCGACGTCATATCAGAAACAGAAAAGAAAAACAACATTGATTTATGGTGAAAAATTAGGTCAGTAAAAAAAAAAGGAGTGTACGCATTTTTTTATATTTTATTGAAGATCTGATAAGGATAAGGACCAGGCTAGTGCATTCGACAGGTTAATCGCACGCGACCGTATGGGTCAGTGCAGGCAGCCCAAGAAGGGTCGAGGGCGCCGCCTGACCATTACGGTCAAGTGCAATGATCTGGGTCGAACGCACTGAGGCGTGCGGGGTCCTTATCCCGTCATTCATATACTTGAGAAAGAAAACAATAGTACAAATCATTACAGTAACATTCGTAATTAACGTAACCTATATCAAATTTTTGAGGTATTTTTTTTAAATAAATAAAAAATTCTTAAAAATATGGATAAATTAAAGTTATACTCTATAAATAGTGTCAAAAAGACCTTGAAGCAATTCATTGTTGATTAGTGCCGAGAAAAGATCGACTCTCTAAGGACATTTAGAGTGGATAATCTTTCTCGAACCTCCCTGGCCATTCAAAACAAAACCCATAGTGTGAAAAACGCCGTCATGAAAATTGAAAGAAAGATACACTTTTCGCAGCCCTTACTTTTTTTCAAAACAACCCATCGTGACGATTTGCATAAATGCATAGGAATTTCTTCTACAAATTCAAACGTCCACTGTATTAGATGTTAAAAGACCAACGCAGACTATGCATGTACAAAAACCATGACGGTTTCTGCATGAACTGAAACGAGTTTATTTGTGAATTTGGGGTTTTCTTGAAGTTACTTATTCTTATGGGACTACTATATTAGCAGCCAACAGATATAGTCCGTGATAATGTAATAACAGTGACGCACTTTTACGCACGCGTCAAGGTTATGCCATCTTTGTGCGCGAGTGTAAAAACGCCGTCGCTTTAAGCCAGCGTGTGCGGTTTACTGGTGCGCCCAACAAGTCTCGCGCTGACGTCACTACACGTTAGCAGCTAAACTTTCTGAAAGACTTACGAACTTGACAAATTATACATAAGGAATTTAGATTAAGATCAGTATTAAAGTCAAACGTATCGTCCTTTGAGAGTGACAAAAAAGCTGTTTCGTTAATTAAGATGTACGCATTTCGGAAAAGAAAAACAGTTCAAAATCACATTATATGAAATGGTCATGCGCATGTCGCAATTAACTACTACTTTATACATCGGAAACCAATTTTTTTTTCAACACCAATAATCTTAAAACAAAACACAAAAAAAAAAAGTCAGGGACTGAAACCATAGATGTAGATTACTAAGTTCGTTAGAGGGTATATCTAACGATGCAGACATTGTTACTTGATATTGAGCAGTTAAGTCGATATCAAGTGATGACGGTATTAGTTGCACGAGAAGTGTGACTGTGGGGAACCGCGTGCATTCTGATGACTCGTTGCATATCAGATGACCCGTGCATTATCTGACAGCGCCCAGTGCATTCGTGAAAACAATAATGCACGACTGAAAACAATAGATAATCTACATGAAAAGTTATGATCTGGTAACGATAAAAAAAAGTATTAAAAATGCAACCTTAGTATTTTTCTTTTGTGTGTTTGTTTTGTTTATATGTGTTATTGATTTATTTGTTTATTTTAGTTTTGGTTTTGGTTTTGTTCGTCTGTTGTTTGTTTGTTTAGTGTTTAGTTTTGTTATTTGTCACTTTTAAACAAACACAGAATAATACAAGTGAATCAAAAAATATGTGCATGAAAAGCACAAAATTGATCTGACTGTTACTCAACTGTGACACAGTGCCGGCTTTCATGATCTGCATATTTTTGACTTTTCTATATTGAAAAAAATGAAGGAAAATTTGGTGATGAAATGAGGTGGATGTGTAAGATTTTCGCGACTTGCATCCATTTTTTGGAGTTTACAGAGGTAAACACATTTTGTGTGGTAATGTAAAATGAAGAGATACCCACTCCTGTCACTGGGATTTTCATGATATTCTCCAAAAGGGGTTTATTTGGCACGGCATGGTAAAAGTAATAACAAAACATTCTTTCTTTTCAAAACAACAATAATATAAAGCCAGTACAGTAAGTTTAGCTACAATTGTTTGCATCAAATACTGCCACAAAATGAAAATCAGAAGAAACAACTAACATTCATGGTCACAGGCATGTTTCTAAAACGGATTGTAAAGGTCCAAGGAATGCAAATAGAATGATGTGGTTGTTGTCAAGTCACAAGGAGGGACCAGGAAAGCATTTCAATATTTGGGTTGGTGATGACCTAATTAGTGATCTATTGATTTTTCAGAGAGTAATAGAAAATTCCAGGTGACTGGTTGTGAATCTATTCATGGCACTGAATGAAAATCAATAGTTTCACTAATGATGTCAATGGTAGTGTATTCTCTTTTTGTGGCCCTATTTATTGAAATGGAATGCCCGTAAAGATTTGGACTAGGTTTATCATCTCATTTCCGGGGGAACCTTTAAAACAGATTTGGATAAGAGTTCTTTGCAGAATGGATTGCCACAGAATTATTAACTTGATCAGATGAAACTTTCATTATCAATGACATGTTTTAAACAAAATTTGTGTAAACAGAATAAAGTATTTGGATAATTTTATTTTGCATATAAACAATATTGCGCAAAAAAATAACACTGTTTAAAGACACATGCGTTATTGAGCTTGGCAAGGAAAGAAATTATTATGTCTGTTTTCTTCGTTTTCAATCAATTTCACATTTCATCAACCAGTGCAATTCTTAATAATTACTCCCAAAGTCTTTTTCTTTCTCTCCCACTTCTATTCTTCATCTCATTACTATCTCTACTCCTGACTTTTTCTGCAAACTTTACCTTCCTACCTCTGCCTCCTCAAATATGCAATAGTATTCCATACCTCAGCAAGTCATGTTGAAAAGTCTGTCCTTGTCCAATGCCGTGTTGTGTAGTCCCTTTTAAATGTCTGTTTAGCATAGAATCTTTTTGTTTTTTGTTTGTTTTTTGTTTTTTTTTTGTTTGGTTATATATATTTACCTATGTAATTTTTTAGATCCTCCATTACTTGTGTCTTTATTGTAAGTATCGAAGTTATTTTACTTTATGGTTTACAGGGCAAGCAATAACTATAAGCCCTATCGGGCTGTCCATTACTGGTCCTATATAGCATATCATATCCCTCATCTGATTCATCTTAGCCACCAGTGTACAATTGATACTTTATGTAGTATTTTATTTATAATGTATATTCATTTCTGTCAAAGTACGATATGTTATGCTGAATAAATTGAATCTTGAAATTTGAGTTCAGTTCGTCAATTAAGTCTCCCTTCAATATCGATTGATAAATTTGAATTTTAAAAATTGTTCAAAGTTTATCACCAGCGTTTGGCAGTTATGAAAAGGATCTTTGGTTTCACTATCCCATGCTATACTGGACCAGGTAATAATTGGCATGTGAAATGTTACAATGTTATAATTAGTAATCTGAGACATTTAAGTAATAGACTTCATGCACTGATTGTCAGCGAATTCACTGAATCTGAATTATCGGCAAATTTACTCTTGTGAGCCAAAGGTCAGTAAGATTTTTCACTATAATGAAACTGAAACTTAGCTTAAACTGTGTAAATCCATTGGAATGGGGTAAAAAATGGATCATCAGTCGCCAAAACTATTTCATATCTAAACCTCATTCTTCACAATTCTTCATTTTTTCAGCTTTGAAAGTCGGAAAATTGCCGATTATGAACACATCAACTGTGTACAGTGAGTAAAAGATCAGGGTCAAATTTTGTGTTTTTCATGCACAAATTTTTTATTTTTTTACATCAGTTTTTTTTTTTTTTTTAATGTCATTATTTAACATTTGAACGTTTGTCTTTTTAACAAGCGCACAGAACACTTTCATTTCTATTAGATGTTCATGACCGCCTTAGATCTGGGCATTCAGAGTAGATGGCTTCAGAACCCACGCTTGTTTTGCGACACTCTCTAGCGGTTGTCGTTAGAGGAGGAGTCCGGACTTCTATATCCGTTCATGGTGAAGGAGTTTTAAAACCCGGGTGCCGAAGCCACTGACTGGACCGGTCCGAATATTCTATCTGTCTATGGCTAATAGAGCATCAGCCCAAGAAGGTTTTGGTTAGCAACGACGCATACCAAATATTGAACACGGGACAAATTAAGAGAAAATATAACAACCTTTTGCCAAATATGAAAGTCTGCCGGGAACCCGTTGTTGCGTGTAGCCCCAGGAGAGGGTAAGAGCTACTATGGGGGTCAAATGTTGTTGAAATGCTCTAACTAAGTCTAATATAATATAGCTCAAATTCTTCCTTAGGTAAGCAGGAGTGTAAAAAGTCAATTGGGGTCACACGCCGTGTGGTGCTTCCTTTCCAAGATATTGGGAAAACTAGGCTACAGGTCATTTGTTATTCAAGAAAGGTCACCCCCCCCGTTGCAATACCCAGATTTGTTTGTAAAAAATATTTGTTTTAAATGTTTAATGAACTGAATCCCAATATGAAATGCTTTTGCACTTTCGGATCTCTTGTTGTTATAATGGAAGGGGTACAAAATTCCGTGTAAGGACGCTATGGGGACGGGGACATTATACCCCCCGCTCATGAAGGGAACCAACCCTAGGCAAATAAAAAGCATATTTACAATCAGTATCATTAAATAGTTTTTTACTATTTTTTAAAAGAAATCTTGGTATTACCAATTGTTGACCTTTTTGAATAAATAAACAAAAAGACCTTTAGCCTCATTTTCCCAAATATCTTGGAAAGGAAGCACCAACACAGATGTGACCCACTGACTTTTTTACTCCTGGTAACTTAAGGAATAATTTGAGCTATATTCATAGATTAGAGCAGTCAAATATTTGACCCCCATGCTAACTTTACCCCTCTCCTGGGCCTACACGCAACAATGGGTCTCCGGCAGACTTTAATATTTTCAAAAAGTTATATTTTCTCTGAATTTTCCCGTATTCAGCCATTGGTTTCTCGTTCGTCTAACCACAAAACTTATGGGCTACGGTCTATAAACTGATTGATGGTTGGGATTTCTGCCTTGAAGCTGAACCTCTGCAGTGACATGGGCGTTTGACTATCAAGAGTAGTGCATGAATACCTGGTGATTCCAGCCAGGGGGGGGGGCCTCTGGCGTACACGTTTCAGATCTTTGGTCTCGCTTCAAAAACGCTTCCTATAGTATAGTAATGTGCGACGCATGTCTGTTGGTATACAAAAAATTCCATCATGGCTCCAATGAGAAAGGTTTGTTTCTTGCCATCCAAGCTCTTGATATGACTCTCTCCTTCTTTCATTTACTCTTCCAAGGACTTTTCTTTTCCATTTACTCATGGCGAGAAGTCTCATGAGAAGACATTCAACGGGCCATTAAATCTTGGTCTGTTTAGGGGGGCCACTTTTTTCTTGTTTCTATTTATCTGTGTTATCGGAGAAAGTAAGAGTAAACGCTTAGTCCCTTGTTTATGCTGCTTTCTTTTTAAAGGCCCTACCCCTCTATGCTCGGTGATGGGTACAAACTTACTGTATGGATTCTGCTTACTACCTCAAGCCTCCACCACACAGTGTACGCCTTCTCCAGTTTTACGAACCCCAGGCAAAAGACTACAACAATTGTCCGGGGAGATTTTATGAAGTGGAAACTACCACACGAAGAATTGTCCAAACGGATGATGAACATTGCGTTGGACCCGGCCCGCATTGACACTCAAGTGAAAATCGCGCAGTCAACATCCCGCTATCGTCTACATTCCTGAAATAGGTGAAGCCTTGTATGTTCGACAACGCAATTGATAACGAATGCCCCGTAATCAATCAACCCTTGATTACTCCAGTCACATCATTTTCTTCATCCGTGTGTATGGATCCTTGACTTCTTCTCTGGTATGAGGCAGCAGCTCTAAATGTGTTGTAAAGTTGGGAGCCAACATCACTCTTGATTGGTTGGGGTTTGAGCTATCTGTATCCACCGGCGGACGAAAGGTAGGGCACTCATATAGAAGTGTATTCCGCATCTGTGATGGAGAACCACATTGGCAGGCAGGCGATGGCCGCAGCCCCCAATCGGTGCATATTGCTATGAAGCGACCGACTCCTGTGCGAATACGGTTTAAAGGTGACCCATTCCATGTGTGGGAGATTGCTGCCAGGTGGTTATCTGTCCTTAGGTGTAATAGAGAGTTGATCTGGTCTTGGAATGTCTAGCCAGACAGTATTCCATGTTGTAAATGTTGAATGGTGAACTGGAGGAGAGTTAGACAGCGTTTCGGCGAAAGTCGGCGATAGCGCATCTCTGTCTACCCGAAGTGGTGTGATTCTTTGACCAGGTTTATGTCAGCATGTGGCTTGTTTGTCCAGCAGGCCTTAATTCACTGTTTGTGCGAGTGGTGCTCCGCTCTCCGAAGTACTGCAAGTGCAATTCCTGAAAGCACTGGTAGAAATTCAGGTGGAGTGGAGCGGAGGCAGCCAGTTATGGTTCGCAATGTCTCGTTGATTAACCGTGGCCAGCTTCTTTGTGTGAGAGCTGGTGCACCATGTCTTGGTGCGCAGTATTCGCATTGCTGTAAACAAGAGCCAAGGCAGTGGTGGTGCGTAGGGTCGTTGGGCTGCACCAGTCCATGAAGAGCCAGCAAGTCGCCACAGGAGGTTATTCCTTGAAGATACCTTGGCGCATACGGACTCGAGGTCCTGCCGGTAAGTAAGCTGCCGGTCAAGCTTCAATCCCAAGTAGGTTGTCGTAGGATTGTATGGCAGAAGGCCTTCCATTGGAGGTTGATTTGAAAGCTGGCGATGAGCCCTTGGTTGGTTTTGAGGGGTAATGCGTTAGCGGTGGTCTTGTTGGCTCGCTCAGCTCAAATATGCGGACAAAAACTCGCTACCTTCTAACACATATGAAAATGTCTCTCTCTAACCAAATATGAAGCTTCACCATCATTTCCTGGCTACATGGATCTGCAGACAACTTAAAAGCTTGTAAAGAGTCAAGTACGCCACCACAACGCAAATGACGACTCCCTCAGTATGCCCACGACAAGCCTTTCCAATGCTGCCAAGTCCCGTTTGAACGATCTGGAAGAAAAAGGCGTTTCAGTTGCATTTCCCAGAAACGTTGTAAATCAGTTTTTGAGTACCTCAACCCATCATGTATGATTAAGAAACATAGTGGCGACTTCCGCTGGTTTACTGCTTTCAGAGGAGTTGTCGTACCAGCAAGCCTCAAGCCTCCCACATGCAAATGAAAGTTCTCATGGCACCGATCGTACTAGTGCATTTCACCAGATCCCTCTATCTCTTGACTCCATAAAATACGTGAGGATATCTGTACTCTTCCGTGGTACAGTGGCTTACACTCGATCAGCCATGGGAATGCTTGGCCTCCGAGACTTCTCTGCCGAGTACTCGGTGACCTCCTTTAAAAAAGGGGCGTGGTCGCCAACTACTTAGTTCTCCCAGGGAGAACAAGGATACTATTTTATTATTTTTCCCTTTAGGATATACCAGCGGACACAAGTGTTGAAAAAAACCATGTACGCTTGGGCCGGCTTCAAACTGGTGACCTCCGTATTACTACACGGCGCTCTAACCAACTGAGCTATCAGACTGGGTTGGTAGAGGAAGCGACAGATATCATCTATAGGTGTTAGGTCGCGAACGTTTCCCATCGCTGACGGGCCCTGAATTGGTGCATGGATACTGTTGACGAGCTCCGTTCCAATTGGCGTTTAGTACTTCAGGCTCTTGCCTCATGCGACTTCCCGCCTTCTCAGCCGATAGAACGAACTTGTCCACAAAAAAACCTCCGTGGGATTGAATCTGGTCCAGCGTACCCTGCAGGCTCACTGTCACAAGCCTTGCTTGCTCTACACATGCTCCCGCCTCGCACATTCTGGTCTTCGATCATTTGTCGTGCCTTCAAGTCTTGGCACAGGTAAATACCAAACTTTGCTTCATCCTCTCAACACTCTTGATGGCGCACAGCAGATGACAAAATCCACAAGATCGAGATCACTAGAAGCAAACAATCAATGGGCTTAGAAAAATCAAAAAGTCCATACAGTCTAAAACAAGGAGGATTCCTGTGGATAAATGTTTTCGCAAGTTCGACGTACTGACAGTGAAAAGAAAGTGCAAACCTGCATCCGTCTTAGAGGCTGCCGAGTGGAGGGCAGAGCAGCGTAGTAAAGAAGAATGAGGCAAGATCTTGGAATTTCTATTAATTGAAACCAACCTTTTCATTATCAGGACTGACCTTTGTCGCAAGAACAACAAAACACATAAACAAAAGAATGTGCTTGCAGAACGTAAATTGTCTAAAGACAACTAAAACAGTAACAATCCGTGGGTACCATGAGAATGTGGTACACATTTTCAATCTGCCATAACTTGGTCAATAGGTGTCCTAATTTGTATGGTTTCCTTTTTCTCTTCGTGAAATAGAGGGCGCTTTGAGGGTTCTCGTTTTTGAGACTCCTGGTGTCAAACAAGTATTTATTGATCTTATAGTACCCCACGCCAAAAGATTTTACAAGATCCCTCACGATCATCAAATATTTGTACACTATTTTTGTGTTTTGTAAAAGAGACCTGATGAATGTAAAAGGAAGTCCTCTCGAGGTGTTTGCACACCCTGATATGATTTCTTCCAGTTTCTGGGATTCATGTTTTATATATTTTTTTTTCACACTCAATTTTCCATTTCTGGTACTTAGTTGTAAAAATACAGGTTGACCCAATAAACACTTTACCCAAACTGAAAGTGATATTTTTCCACTCTTTTTTAATTTGATATCTGTGGATTTTATTTATCATACAGAATGGGTAATTGAGCATCTTGCCTGAAAAAAATGTTCATTTTGGTTGAGTGGTTCTCAAGATATGTCCAACCGGGTATGGTAACCGGGCTTTTCAAATCTGAAATCATAGCATGCAGATAACTAATTTTTAAAAAGTGGGAAAATATCACTTTTATTTGGGTAAAGTTTTTATTGGATCACCCTGCAGAGATACAGGGTGAGTAAAAAATTCTTTCCGCCATTTTGAATTTTTAAATAACATATACCCCAACATATGTGGTGTCATCGAAAAGCCAATTTCATTATCTTTAATTTGCTGCAAAGATAATTCCAATCGGATAAGTATAGGCCGAGCTACAGTCTTTTATATCAAGTAGTCAGCTTTTCCCCTATCCACGGATTCCCATTTGAATACACGGTGGCCAACTAAGCTAATGACTCCCCAAAATGATGATAAGGCTATTGTCTATGAGTGGTATCTTAAAGGTGTAAAAGTCATCGATAAAGGTAAGTTCTGTTTGAATCACTTTTTTTCAAGATGTGGCATATTTTGGTCTACAAATATAGACAATACTTTAACCTCATAAGGTTGTCACAGATGTCTGTTCCTTCATATGGTATGATTCATTCAACTCCTCCAGAAACTGATACATCTATCAAGTTAATTTATTTTTCAAATGATTTTTATGACTGATGAGGACGTAGAAGTGTTAAGAGGGCATCGATGGTAAATTGCGACTGAATTTTGTGGGGTTAAATAGCGTCGCATTTATTCTGCAGTCATTAAATAGCCCGATTTTCTTCTGGACACTGATTTGCTTCGCCGAACGCCGTTCATTTCAATGCAAATCCGTGGACAGAGAGCAAAACAGACTACTTGATTCAAACGCCTGTAGCTCGGTCTATACCTAACCGATGTGAATTATCTTTGCAGCAAATTAAAGATAATGAACTAAGCTTTCAGATGATACCACACATGTTAGATATATGTTACTTAAAAATTCAAAATGGCGGACACAATCACAATCATGTACGAGTGTAGGCCTATAATTAACCATGCGTTTATGTGAACAGCATTATACTAAACTTTTCAACAGCATTCTTCCGAATGAATTTTATTTATAACATTTGGCCAAAAAAGCACAGGCAAGAGCCCAATAGTGCTGACTAAAGCACTAAATTAAAGGGAAGCCTTATAAAACCAAAATTAAATACATGGAACTAAAATGAAGAAAAAAATATATGTTAAAAAGACAAAACAAAAAAGAATTAAACACTTAGACCTGGAGTGTCCTAACAGCTGCCTTGAAAGCAGGAAAGGAGGCACAAGTCACAGCATGTTCAGGCAGATCATTCCACAACTTGGGCCCATGGTGGAAAAATTTCTCTGACAAAGAGTGAGGCGACTGAATGGTGGATAGAGGGCACGAGAATGATTACATCTGGAGTTGGCACGAGAGTGAGGAGTAAAAACATTGGGAGCAGAGGAAAGACCCGCAAGAATTTTGAAGACATGACAGACGGCAAAAAATCACGCCGAGCCTCAAGAGACGGCAGGGAAGTTTGGAAAAGGAGGTCATTATGTTCAAGATTCCAATACTGCAAAATGGTCCGACATGCAAATCTCTGAACAGATTCCAAACGATTGAATAAGGTCTTGTTAAGTGGGTGCCAGGCTGTGCTGCTGTATTCTAATATGGGACGAACCAAGGAAATGTACAGGGTGCGACGAAGATTTTTAGGAGCAAGATGGAAATTTCTATGGATCAGGCCAATGATCTTCCGAGCCTTTTTGCAGATGGCATCTATATGTACATTCCAGGTAAGTTTGCTGGTAATGTGGATCCCAAGGAAGGTGATGTCAATAACTTTGTCAATGGGCTGGTTGTTGAGATAAAATTGTAGGTTTGGGTATGGATTGTGCCTAGTAGATATGACCATGGCTTTGGTTTTCTTAGCATTGGCTTGAAGGAAGTTGGATGTGAACCAATTAAAGACTTTGTTAATGTTATCTTGAAAGTCGATAGTATCTTGGGTGTTATTAATTGGTTTGTACAAAGTGATGTCGTCTGCGTATAACACTAATTTGCAGCCTGAAGAAAAAGGGATATGACAGAGGTAGTTTTGTAAAGATCAAGAAAAGGAGAGGCCCCAGGACAGAGCATTGGGGGACCCCGGAAAGAACATGAACAAGGGAAGAAGTACAGCCAAGGACGGCTACGCACTGGAACCTGTTAGTAAGATACGAGCACAGCCAAGACAAAAGTGACCAGATATGCGACGCAACAGTTTTTGAAGAAGAAGAAAGAGCCTGTGGGGAGCTTTATCAAAGGCCTTGCCAGATCAAAAAGGGCAAGTGCCACATCATAGCGTGCTTCGAGGGCATTGGCCAGTCCGAGATGGCTGCTGAGAAAGAGCATCGTGTTGAGGAGTTAGGGAGAAAACAAATGTCTTTCGGTTAGCAAATTTCTTGAAGGTGAGAGAGAATGTGTTGTGGAATGATTTTTCAAGGATTTGGAGGATGATTGGTTGGAGAGAGATGGGACGGTAGTTCTTTGATGGTAATTCTTGTCTCCCGATTTGTAAACAGGAAGTATGCGGATATCTTCAATGCAGACGGAACTTTGCCAGAGGAGAGTGAAAGATTGAAGAATGTAGAGAGAGATGGGAGAGATAGAAAGGGCAGTACACTTTAAGGAATAGCACCAGAGATAGATCCCATCACACCAGCAAGCAGCTGAAGAGTTCTGAAGAAGAAGGAGATCAAAAACTTCCTCGGGAGTGCAAAAATAGAGGACACAGATTGGCTGGGGAGGGGTAATGGAAAAAAAAGGGGGGACCAATGGGAAATTGTCAGAGATATCAACATCATCATGGTTGAAACATTCAGCAAAACACATTGGACTTGAAGAGATTAGCAATGTTTACGGTGTTGTGTCAGCAGGAACGCATGTATGCATGGTTATCGGAATTGATGGACGACCCGTCAAAGACTTCACATGCCCTCAAAAACGCTTACTGGGTGCGCCACTATCAGCAAGAGAACACAATGGTAGGAGTTTTTGCACGTGTGAGTAGTTTGAAATCTGTTTCTTAGACCCTGTGTACTTATAATAGATATCTAACGATGTGGATTTCCATTCTTGAACAATAGATGTTTTTTCCGATAATTATGAAGATCACTGACAACCAGGCGGGTTTTAGCTCTACAACGACTGGTTTTCTGCGGTATACAGTCATTCATAGTTTGCTAAAAAAAGTCATGAAAACACTTCCAGGCACATCAATGTCAATATCACATCAAGCGAAATGAAGATAATAAAATTGAATTGGCCTTATCCCAGTCTCGTAGCATTATTTTCCAGATAAGACCGCAGAACACTCTTTAAGAAAATTAGGAATAATCAATACTGAAATATAGTGATAGCATGATGACATGCACCAATAGGTGTGAAAGTATTGAATTCACTGAGTCACCCAGTATCATCTTTTGAATAAATATGATTCAAGAAGGAAGTTTGCCCTGACCAAACCACGTTAGGTTGGGAAACATGCTATCAAGATTGAAACTAGCCCTTAGATCACGTAATTCGTCAAACAAAAAAGTGAGACGGACTCCAATAATTGAAAGTTGAAATCCCCCATGAGAACCATCTTTGTTCCAGGAGGACAAATCTGGTTACAAATGGAGAGACTCGTACACAGTTGAGGGAGAGTATTTGAGTCTCTTTGAGCAGGACGGTAGTAGATAAGGATACCAATCATGATATTGTTCTTTTGGATTACATTGCACCATGTATTTCACATGATGGAGAATTAAGTTGTGGGCAGACATATGGATCGAGGGACTTATGTATGATGAGACAACCCCACCAACCGCTTACAAGGACGATACTTTCTAAAACCACAATAATCAAGTTTATACAGAGTTCAGAGTCAGTGTGTTTGATAACCAGGTCTCATAAATACCATTAGGAGGCGGAGAGGGTGCCATTGAGTCATTACTGAAAAGTTCATCCAGTTTGTTGGAGATACTACCAGCATTAAGGAGGAGGACTGATATCCCAAAACGGGAGTACGACGCATTACTGCCCACTGGCATCAAGGAAGGTGGAATCATTGAAAATATCGAAACTCCGGTCAAGTTCGCCCGAGTCAGAGGAGTAATGAGATGTAATAATACATTAGCAAATGGAAAAAAGTTGTGAGCAGGTCTGGCCACATAACTTCAGGGAAGAAGAGCTCTTGTTTTTTTTTTTTTTTTTTTTGTCTCGATGTCGTAAAGCATAGGTTGAGAGACCCGAGCAAGCTTCAGATGAATAGACTTGGAACAAGTCATACAGGAAGCAGTGTGTTGGTTACTGGGAAACTGTTCCATGAAAAATTTGCACAGAGAGTCTGTGGCCTCCCAGGGTTAGGTTCATATCCCATCAAGGAGGAGTGAAAAGTTGCGAGAGTTGCATAGTACAGAGTTCGAGACTTGGAGAAATGACGACAGCTGTTGAACAAAATCTTGTGCATGTTGGTAGAGATGTTGAGGTTGAATTGGGGGTCAGTACTCAGTAACAGTTAGGCTCTTTCATAGAAAGGCTCACCAAAGGTACGTAAGTAGTAGTAGTAGGTAGCAGAGTCGTAGATAGTAGTATAGTAGTAGTAGTAGTAGGTAGTAGTAGTAGTAGTAGTAGTAGTAGTAGTAGTAGTAGAGTAGTTGTGAGTAAGTAGTAGTAGTAGTAGTAGTAGTAGTAGAGTAGTCATAGTAGTAGTAGTAAGTAGTAGTAGTATTGAATTGAGTTCTGCTGGAGTAGTCATGAAAATCAGCCAAGCATAAGCCTAGCCACTCAGATGCATTAGTTCAGCACAAACAGTGGACAAGTCTGCAGAATTCAGTTTTGCCTTCATCTGAACCAGATCAGCAATAAAGAATCCTGCCAAAAAGCAGCTTAGTCAGGAAATCCAGGCAAAACGTTAGCTCCATTAGGTTTGACAAATGACAGAAACCAGAGTCTATCTATGGCATGTCTGCAGTCAACCAATGCTGTAACTGATTGTAAAATCAGCATTTTTATGGAGACTGGAGACATACGTCTCCACACAGTATGACAAAACCAAAAAGTTATATTGAGCGGCATACTGGTTCTCATTTTACAGTTTTGGGAAATTGCATTCCGATTAGTTAAGAACAAACACCAAGTATTCTTTCTAGAGACTAAGGACGAACCTCTAAATTATTATTTGGTATTGGAACCCTCCTTTCGGTATTATTACTTTTAAACAACCCTCCTTTGAAAGTTAATACTTGCATTAGATTTAGTGACACAATGCAAATATGGTGGCAACTGAGCTCTAACCTGTTATCAATTCTATCAGTAATATCTATCATTTACTTTCATCTTTCAAAATAATCCAAAAGGGACTATTTGTTTGTTGGAATGAACAATAATGATAATCATGATGATTGATTTCAATAGGAGGTCTATTATAAGATGCTCTAATGGAGATCGTTAGCTCTGTTGGCGACTTAATTATGCATGCGCAAGGGCCACAACAACTCTGGAATAATTAATAACTCCTAGGACTATAGTGATTTCGTTCTCGCGTCGTGATGTCACGATGTTGACGCGTCGATGTCAATGTCAAAATGTACCTAAGCACGTATTTTTACTGGTCTAATTGTTTTAAAAAACCCTAAACAAGTTTAATTGGATTGATCTTATACCCTAAATGAGTACTATGTGTGGCTGCTTAAAAATGCACGCTAATATATAGTAGAGGACCTGCCTGTAGATCCCGTGACCAAAGTCTAGGAACAAAGATTTGAAGGTGTTTGAGGTCCTGATATATGTTGAACGTTTTTTACTTGGCTTTCGTGTTATGGGACAATCTTGGAAATATAATTGGAAAGTTAATGTTGCATGTAAAGTAAGTAAAGTAGTAAAAGTTTACCGTTTACAGTAATTTTACGGCAATTTCAAAAGTAATGCTTATTCATGTTTTTACGGTATTTTCATGTAAAAATACGGTCAACGTAAAAAATACAGTAAACTTCAGCGTAGCCAACATTAACAGCGCTTGTGGAAACTTTGTTATAAAACGCTATTCAAGAGTTGTTGACTATAATTAAAACCGTTGAAACCGTAAAATATTGCAGATCCAAAGTAAAATGTGGTCTTACACCAGTTATCTTGACTTCTTATTTGGGAAAGTGAACATTTTTTCACCCAGCATTTTCTTTTGTAATCTCCAGGATATTAATTTTATAATCCTGCAATTATTCTCCCACCTTGTTTGACAATAATTTGGTGTTAAATGTTTTTACTCAAATCCCTGCTGAAGACCATGTTGTTCTATGTAAACGATGCATCTTTGGTTGGCTCAAAATCGGCCAAACAGATATTTAAGTCTCCGAGCAAAATAAGCATAATGTCTTCCTCCAACGTCCAAATGACATCAAATACACGTTTTCAGAAAGCCTGTTTATCGGTCCTTATAACCAAAGCAAAATATGAGTTAAATAAATGCTTAACTTTTTTTTTAATTATTTTTTATTCTGAATGTAGGGTTTTTTTTACTTACACTGTACATCCGACCTCAAATGAGAATGCTATAACCAAAAATGTCAAATAAGCAACGCACTTTTAAGCTCTTTTAGATAAAGTCATATTGTTAATATTATCCAATTATAAAGATGCAAGTGTCTAATTTATGTTTCCTGCATGACCATAGTACAAATGATAGTCTTGACCTTGAAATGCAAAGCGGCAGCTATTTCAAGTTCCTGATGCGAGCAATATTTCTAGGTTGGTGCGATATAAACACTTCATCTGGCAAGTCATTGATCCATTCGAAAAATTACATGCAAGTTCCGAAATGCGATTACAGGTTTAATGGCAGTGGTACTAACTTGAAGGGTGATATCAGGATGATATCATAAATTTTTAGGTGATCCAAAAACCAAAAGCTCAGTTTTCTCCATGTTTAATTTTAATTTGTTTGATGTTAGTCCAGGCTACAGATTCACAGATAACTAATATCAACCTTGTTTTATTAGATAGATAATATTTTCAACGGTTTCTAGACCAATTTTCTAGACCATGCTGATTCTGAATCCGATGGATGCCAATAGCTGACACCATCCTGGATATGTCCATTATCATTGCGCATATATTTCCTGCTGAGATGAAGGACAAAGCTTAATTTGACTTTTAAAGTGGTTGATTGTTGGAGATTCAACTAGGCTCTCAGGCAGCATATTCCACTCTCTTATAGTACGGGGAAATAATGAAAATCTGTGAACGTCTTTCTTGATGAAGTTGTTTTTCAGGCTGAGTTTGTGTTTCCTTCCGGTACATATGGAATGATTTGACGTTTCAATGTAGCCGGGTTTTGTCTATACCAACAGCATTATTAATGATCTTTTAAAGCATAATGAGTCTGTTGTTTTTTCTCCGTTCCTCCAAAGTATTCCATTCAAGATAATGCAACATGGAGGTGATGCTACTTTCTCTTTTAAAATTGTGGAAACAAAATCTGGCAGCCCGTCTTTGGATTTTTTTCTAGACGTTTAGTATCCTTTTTTAGATGTGGATCCCAAACACATCTGGGATATTCCAAGATTGGTCTTACCAATGCTTTGTAGACAGTAGCTTTCACTTTCTTGGAACAGAACCAAATATTTCTTTGGAGAAATCCCAATACTCGGTTGGATTTGAAGTAGTGTTCCTGATGTGTCCTTCCATTTCATATCACTCCCTGCGAATTAACCTGGTCTAGTAGCTGGCCGCAAAAAGTAATCGGTTTGGTTGGGGGCTTCTTCATCCTTCATCGGAACCTGTTGCGATTAAGTTTGATCTTTGAACTTTAAACTTTTAATAATTCATGAGATGTTGTGTGTGTTATGGTAAATGGGTAAGGAATATAATATTTGTTGCATTGTTAAAATTGTTTATTTCGTGATTGTTGATCAGATCAGATTTCATTTATGTATTAAAATCATTGCTTTGAATTTACATCTTGGTCAACTCAAACTTCATACAAATAGTCATTGTGATATTTAACTTTGTTTTATGAACCACGGGAGGTTGTTTTTCTGACCTTGGGAACGTCTCGTACCGCAGTTCATTTAGTAATTGGATTGGATTGTCTAATAAAAGCTACGGCATTCGGCACAATAGTCTCTGATCGTTAGCTTTTTAGGAAATTAATTTGTTAATAATTAACAAGTTTATTTTAATTGCAAATATGGCATTTCTATTTAAAAAGCCCACATCGCTGAGTTGCAGAACAACAAAGCTTTTATCATACATAATTTAAAATTGACGCAAGCACCCTCCACCCCCCCCCCCACACACACACACACACAGGGGGAAGGACGCCCGATGTTCGATACCAGAGTTGGGATTTGGAGGTTGCCGAGCTCCTGTGGAGCTCTATGGAAGAAATCCCTAAATCTGCATTAATATGCCCGATTGATTCCTCCAAAACCGCTTGATGAATTCATTCAATTTTTACCATACGGCAAGAAGACATCATTTAAAGCAATTTTGTTCTGCGAACTTTTAGTTCGTAGAAGAAATTTGGAGAAAAATGCATTTGAAAATTCAATTTTCGCGCCATTTCAAAAATACCTAGACTGCTGAGAACGTTATTTATTCAAATTTAGTCTCATTCTCATGTATATGGGGTCCTACCACGCCTATTGACTCCACGAGGTCCGAGCACGAACGTATACAAACGCACACGAGACTACGGCGCTCATGCAACACAACATATACCCGACGTATTGACAGGGTCTGATATAATATTGGATGATTTGAGTAAGATACAAGAATTTATTGGTCAAGCTATGAGTTTTGAAAATATTGTGCAAGTCGCGGAGCGACGAGCGCAATATTTTCAAAACTCATAGCGAGACCAATAAATTCTTGTATCCTGCGATAAAAATCATCCAATATTATCATTATTATATTTTCAGAATCTGACTTGAACTTTAACTAGTAAAAGGCTTGATCTGGCTTCAAAAGAAATTTTAGACACGAAGGACCTGAAAAGGAAGTGGAACAAGTAAACACCACTTTTGGAACTACCAATAGTAAACACCAGATAAAATCAACAAGTAGACAGCATGATCCATCAAAGAAATGAAACCAGTAGACACCAGAACCACCAAGAAATAGGAACCAGTAGACACCAGGAACTACCAAGGCGATGGAACCAGTATACACCAGGAACCACCAAGGAATTGGAACCAGTAGGATACCGGGAACCACCAAGAAATGGAACCAGTAGACACCAGGAATTACAAAGAAATGGCATCAGAAACCACCAAGAAATGGACCCAGAAACCACCAAAAAAATTACAAACAGTAGACAGCAAAACCCAAAACAATAACACCCCTCTCAAAGAAATGGAACATTCCTAAACTGCTTTAACCAATCAGCAGCCTCCAAGAAAAACTCATGTCATGGTCTCAAAACTCATGTCACTGTCTCAGCTGCATGGTTTTATTGTCCACTAAGCTGTGTACAAAGTATAGGATGGAAGATTCTGAAAACATATAATGGCTCATATCGCACCACAATTTTGCTCAAATTTCCTTTCCAAGACCTGATTTGTCATAGTTGATCGCATTTTTCGTGAATTTAACGTATAAGATTCGTTTTAAATGGGAGTGGCTTTTTTTTCCAGTACACCGTTTTCGCACAGTTTGACAGAAAAAATGACCGTATCATGAGCCTTTAACACCATAGAATCTATATACATGTTTCCTGGGTGTTTATATAGAGTGCTAATTTTTTCGAGGCTCCACATAAATCCGACCTTCCCCTCCCCCCCCCCCCCCCCCCGCACACGCCATTAATTATGTTTTTACTGGGCTTTCCAGTTCAACAGTTCTTCTACTCATCACCTGTTGTTGATTAATCCCTGCCACTCCAACATTCAAATAATCCTGCCTTTTCCACTCTGACACAATCCTTACCATTGTACAACCGTCGACTTAAGTCTCTTTAGTACCGGTTTCTAACTCTGGTCGGTAATTAGCGTCGGACTTAAAGTGGCCGTGTGGGCGCGCACTGAGCGAATCTAAATTCTTCGGTATAGTATCGTACTTAATTGGTAGTGTGGCCGCGCATTTACGGTATTAGCGCTTAGATCCGACAAAACTTTAAGCCGATATGATTATTACGCGGTAACTTGGCTGACCGTCAAGTGGTCCATGGCTACTGGCATCGGAGTTATAAACTTTCCCCAAATATTATTTATATTTATTTATTTATTTATTTATTTATTTAATCTTTTCTTTACCCGGGGTAACTTCTTCAGTATTTAGCACTGAATCTCCAAGAAGGCCCCTGCACAAACTTTACAATACATGTACATTTAAAATAATAAAAACAAATTGCATGAATTATGAAACTAGTCTAAAGCACAGACAGCATAGATGTGTAGGTTATTACACCTCTCACAACCCACTCGTATGCTTACACCCACGCTTTTGTTCACTTAATGAGCACATGCGTGCTTGCACAAACACACACACACACACACGACACACACACACCCAACATGACACCATACCAAACACAACACCTCCCATACACCACACAGACACACAAGCAAATTCACATAATGTATATTACAATTCAAATGTACTTGCAATGTAAAGCTGCTTCTCATAAAATACATGTAAAATGATTGACAAGCATGAAGTTTAATAATTTAACTTAAAGAATGGCATTTTTAAAAAACAGAAAAAACACTAAATTCAAAAAGTCAAACTTTCAAAAAATTTTAATAATGATTAAAATTGAAAAACCATATCAAACAAACATCGTTACTACTATCGTCGTTTTATTCATGCACAAATACCCTAAACACCACATGAAAAAAATCTTACCATGACCTTTAAATGGTAGTTAATGGCAAAATCAATTCAATTTTGGGGAAATGATACTTCTGTGACAACCTATACCAAAGTTAGCATGTCCGTCCTTGATGAAAAAGTGTCCGTCTCCGTCATGATTTCATTTCATTTGGTGAAGAATATATTTAATTGATTTTAAGTTTAAAGGTCCATGGCCTCATCGCTAATAGCCTCGCCCCAGAAGCCCGATTTAACCGGAAGTGGTCCATTTTGGTATCAGAAGAAAGCTCTATTTTTCTCGATTTAACCCTGTGAAATCTTAGGGCCAAATGATGGTTTGGTTTGGAAGTATGAGCGAAATGTACCCCATTTGTCGACCAGATAATTTTACCCAGTACTCAATGGGGCTTACGAAATCACGATTTCTGCTCCACTGAAAAACTCATTGAAATATCGCGTGAAACTTACAGGTGGGGTTTTTGGGTGAAGCCAATCTATCAAGATGAAAACTCCATATCCTTAAATCGGGCCATCCCCTTTAAGCTTTCATTCACAGTAGTGCCGTTCAATATAATAAAGTGAGATAGCTCAGCGTGTTTTTTTCTAATTTCTGACCTGCTAAGGAATATATAAAAACCACTTGTAAATTCTTTGTGTCATCACGTATGGACAAATTTTTGCATCGAAATGCTAACAACCTTGTGAGAGAACTATTTCTGTAGAAAATATTTTTCATATTTTTATGGTTTCCTTAGAATAATGTTCATGCTATAATATTAAACAAAACATAAGAAAGTTTGAAAGTAAAAACAAACTAAGACCAAATTAATTATAGTGAAAAAAGTCGTCTGTGATGTTGTTTTTAACAACCTCCGTTACCAAAAATGGCCTGGCCAAAAGGTCTCCACCCTTGTAACTTTTTAAACATGTCACAAGTTTAACTTAGATACATTAGGGATATCCTTAAAGTGATTTCAACACAAACATCTAAAATTCAATCTCACCTTGATGCTAACCCTAAACCAATCAGGTTAACCTTACTCGAAGAGGACGAGGTAAAGAAGAAGCCTGTTTTGGTGTACATTCGAAACATGCGCATGGGAGCTGGCTTTCCATCTGGGGCGTAACGCGTAACTAGACATCTAGCCAAGGTTGGACATATACCTGAAGATTTCTCCCTTACAGTGACGGGCAAAAGATTAATTTCCCCCGGAATCAGTGCGTTCCAGGATTTTTGAAACAATAATGTAGGATTTGGGAGACGGTTAATGTACTCGCTTCGCTCGCCGGTTGACTCATTTCTTTGAGTGCAAATTGAGACGGTGTCCGCTCTGCATGCTGTTAAATCATACAACAAAAACAGCGGCTTCTCCCTGGGATCTACTTTTCTCTTTATTCTTTCCTCCCTTTTCATAGCCACTTTTTCTACCTTGCCTTCAAAATTTCTCCCCATTTTTGTCAAGGGTGGCCTTAGTCGCCCACTTTCGACCACCCCGAGGAGTAACGCCATGCTTCCTGCTTTTACTTCAGAAAAGACGAAAATGCAACCGTTAGTTCCGATAGAACTCGCCCACACGTACTTTACTAGCATCGGTCATAAACTTTATGACCGGACTTAAACCTGCTCTTCTTCGGCATTAAATCGTCGGATTTAAGCCAGTTAGGTCCGATAGAGTTAAACCCGATGCGCGTTCACACGCAAATTTATGTCCCGACATTAATACCGATCAATTTAGGTCCGGTAATAAGTGACTTAGTCCCGACCGCATGTGGAGACGAGTACAATGGGCGTGAGGGGGATTAGCGGTTTTTTAAAATTCATCGGACATAGTTAATACCAGTAATAACTACAGGTGTGGGCGACACAGCTATTGAGAGTAACTCAAAAATGAAGAAAGCTCTTACCATGAATGATCAGGGAATCATCCATTGTGTTGGTCAGTCAACAGACACGTAAGTTGACGGGCGCATATTACATAATCGTTCGAGCATAATAATCTTTGATCAGTGTATCATGGTTATTATCCGATGTTGTAAATAGGCCTACCAAGATTTGAAAATGATACACGGGGGAGGGTGGCCGGTGTAGAAGTTTTATAGTCCGAAGGACTCAGGGCCGTACGCAAGATTTTTTACGGGGGGAGGGTTGCGGGTCTTCGAAAAAGTTGACCTTTTTGGGAAAAAATGAACCTAACCCCTTTAAAATGGTCCTTTTTGGACGTTTTGAACATCTCATCACCAAAAAGTGGACTTTTTCGTCATATTTTCTCTAAATTTTGAACCTTTTTATTTAAAAAAAATGGCAAAAAGTGGACCTTTTCCCCCTTTTGTGCATTTAGGGGAATTTAGGGAGCAGGGATGGCAAGCCACGAGGGAGTCGCTGGCCCGGCCATCGATTTCGTGACCATATGAGTGTTGGTACGATGACGTCATCGCATCTTTTTGGACTTTCCTAACCTCAGCTCATTGAGTTCTAGTGAGTTTTGGTAGCGATAGAGTTAATCAATGTTGGCGGAATGGCAAGACTGCTGATGACGATAACTCATTCAACATTGGTCGTTCCAAAAATTATTTCCAAGATTGAAGATATGAATATAAACCAGAATTGTTCGAAGTGTCACCCAAAACTTGATCCAACTAAACACATTTCAATGAATTGTATTACTCAAAATTTAAGGGACTATCGGTGATTTACTAAATTAGAAATAGGAAAAAATCATCAGAAAGTACGATTTTTGCATATCTAAGGAGGTTAGAGATATGATTTATAACATGCGAGTAATATAACGCATATTCGACGTAACGTATTATGAAACAATGCAAATCTTTATCTTTAATTGTCTTTTAATTTTACTATATCAAATATTTTCGAAACTCAATCAGACTGGAATATCACTCACCAACTGCGACCAATACAGTAGAGGTCTTCCGTGCAAAAGGCATGATGAACGTCTTCAGAACGCCACTACATCATTTGGCTTAATATCATGATATTTCTGGATAAAATACTATTCAAATATTACTTAACGAATTTTAGTAGTGACTGGGAGGAGAGCTGCGAACGAATTGCTCTTCACAAATGCAGTTTTCTATCTTGATTACGTGATGATATAAGTAACTACGATAATAACAAATACTATGTCATGATTGGATGATGACAGAATTTGTAGTGTATTGTTACCATGACGATAATTAAACACAAACATTTTACGCAAGATTAGTTTTACAAAATTACAGTATATGTATATTTGTCTGCAACACCGTGCATTTTCAATGATCATTTCTCATTGCACCTGAAAATCGTACCGCAACTTCTGGATGTGAGATCACACACACACTTAGCAATCTCTCTGTTCTTCAGGTTCTGGCGTTCTATTGCATCAGAAATAAGACTGCTTTCAGGGAGAGTTTCGTTACCAAAACTGAAAATCCATATTCAAGTTTATCATTGGCAGCGGCATGGAGTGAAAACATTTCACTACCCAGGGCTAACGGACACGTAGAGTACCGCCTCAAAAGCTCCCTCAAAATGGGCTAAAATCACCTGAATTAACGCAACACAGGCAGAGTTTCAAAAAAAGATTACATTTCTTCCATTTGCTCTTAAATGATAGGCTAGGGCCTTGGGAATGCCTTTTATTTACGCATCAAATACACACCATAAAACTATAGGAGCCTTAAACTTGGGTAGACTTTCATAAGATAAGTCCCCTTGAATGCAAGAGGTCTTACAATGATTCCGGTCATGCGCTGTCTGACTTTGTGCATAACGCTTGACGGAATGAATGGCCATACCTCATTTGCATCAGGGCTTCTATATAAACGTCTACCGAAAGTAGGGGGGGGCTGCGTGACTCATTAGGCTAACTTTAGTCCATGGCACAAAGCACATTTGCAGTACGATGTTTATTTTGCACTGGATTCGGGACGGCATCACCATGTAATGTATGGTTGCCAGTTCCTGAGTTAAAGTGTTTTTGTCTTTTCTTTATACTATAATTGACCCCAATCCGTGCTTACATAATACAATAATACTTTTACTTACAAATAGTTTCTTTGTCTCATATCCATTTCATTTGTGATCCGTCCTCCGAAGTTTATACGGTACGTTTCGTAATATTCCCTACGAATGGTTATACAACCACTACTGACGATACCCCACCTTTTAACAGTGTACACGGTTACAATCGGTAACAACGATTAACTTGGCAACCGGGTATTTGAAACGGCGGCCCAATTCTGCTTACCACCACATGCTTACGACATTTAAAATGATTCATAGCACATTTCAATTCCATTAAAACCTAGGGTGTCCACTCAAAACAAAACTGTCATCTCTATATAATCCTAAGTTCTATCATCAATTGTGACATCATGCTTTCGTGTACACCCTCTGAATTTTTTTTTAAGATTGTTTGAAGGTTGTAGAAATTTCGCATTTGTTTGCATTCCATTATCAAACCGCGATGGCTTAGTCTTGCAACGAGAAAAATACAAAACGTATCATCATTTTTAATTAGTCTCAGCTCGGAGTCACGCAGGCGGCGTTACACTAAAGCAATAACACCGGCTTTGGCGGCCAAGCTTCCTGTCATAGCGCAAAAACTGCCGAACGATCCTTGGACGAGCCTGAACAGTGACCGGAAGTTGAAGTCACTTTTCGCGTTTATATAGATATTGATTGGGCGAGTGTGAATTCCCCGTACGGAGCCCCGACGATCTAATTGCCTTGCTTTAGTCTGGTGCATAATGATGCTGAAAACTATCATCCACTCGTTTTTTAAAGACCGACAACATGAGAGGATTGCTACAAGCATTTCACGAATCATTCCAACATCCACTGTGGTGCAGGCTACCTGGTACCGGTCCTGATACATGGTCGCGCGCTTAAATAACTTTGCCCCTGCGATGGAACTGATGTCAAACAAGCCTCGTTCCAAATGGATCCCGTTGGTACCGTTATTCCTACAAAAAAGAAATACTTACACTGGAGTTTTCGTGCAAAAATATTGACTATTAAACCATATTTGTCGACTTTCGAATATTTGTCAAGTTTCGGTCATTACTTGCTAAACCCTTGGGAACGGCAAAAACGACCCTATCTTGGCCGCCCCGCCACCGCCTGCAATAACAGTACATTTTTTGAAGAGCGCCCCCAATTTCAAAATATTAAGATTTTTTGCCCAGTTGTGGTGTGGTAATTGCCTATAACTATACCTGCGAGTGTAATGCTAAAAAATGCGTATAAGCAAGCGATTTTCTAATAGAATCGGGGATCCCTTATTGTAATTTAATAGCGATCTGAAAAGAACCGTATAGGAAACACTTTCAAATCATTTTCACAAGATTTTTTAAAAAATAACATGTTTTATTTTTTAACTTGGGGATTCCTTCAAAACACATTTAGATGAGAATTTCTGTTTATCTTCCAAAGACGCGACCCAGCCCGTGGTCAGAAAATTTGTTATTTACGCTGATGACCCCATCTCTAAACCTGACTTTCCACCCTCGGGATCGGAGCAGCCATAAAAAATATTGAAACATGCATTGCAGACTCAGATCCTGGTGTAAATCCAACAAGCTGATATTTATTAAATGACAAGAAGACCGAGATGTTGGAACTTTCCGCTCTCAATTTTTTTAGTAGATCGGGCTTAGCAACTCATCAGCAACTATGATCATTGGCAATTCTGTTTATACGTCCGTCACTGAAGCACGGAACCTTGTGTCATCTTAGACATCTCTTAGAATATGCAATCTGTTAACACTTTATGCAAAGCTGCTATGCTCTCATAACGTACATTGGGCAGCTTCGACAGTACCTTGATGAAAAATCTACCATCGATTGGGTCCACGCCTTTGATACATCTAGGCTGGATTCCTGCAATTCCTTGCTATATGGCCTTCCAAAGAAGATTGACCCAAGGTTCAGCGAGTTTCAAAATGCAGCTGCCCTTCTTGTCCTTAAAATTTCCGTCGACGAGACCATAGTCCCACCAGCTATCTACTACCTACCAACTGCATTGGCTCCAATTAAACAGGGTTCAGTTTTTGATTCTACTCTCACTTAAAGGCTCCACACATGTCCCTTGCCTATATCTCTGGAGCGCATCCTCTTTCCCACGAGAACCTTAGATCATCTTCTTGCTCCCAGCTGAGTAAATCATCCAACTCATAACAAATTCTATGTTTGATAGATCTTTTTTCTGCGCAGCAGCACATTATGTGGAATAAACTCCCTAAACCGTATCCGCTTAGCTCAGTCAGCACTATTTTCAAGTCACGTTTAGACACCCTTTTACACAACTTTGGCTCCTTTATGTTCCTTTTCTGTTTCGGATGCAGTCCAATCACCATCTGTGGAGTTTTGTTTTCCTTACACTTTTTCTTATTCTCTCCTTCAATCCAATCCGGTTTGCCTAGGAATATTTGTTTTCATCAGTTAGGTATGGTTAGAGGCATCTGAAATCCAGGAAAGATCAAGACTTAACCGATGTCGCTTTGGTATCATCCACACACCCGATCCTCACAGATGACGATTCAGGGGTATCCCTATTTCTTAGTATGGGGAGCAACTGGGTTGTCTTTCTTTTTCCTCTTCTAATCTGTTTGAGTCACATATATAGGTCCGAATTTTTTAATTTAAAGTTCTTTTGAATGGTTATAATTGGATGTCTCATTGTATGTTTTAAACATCTAGAAATTTTGATCTATTTTTGTATTTGTCGTATTAATATTTTTTTTATATTGCTCATTCTATGTAAAGCGCCTAGATGCCTCTGCATTAGGCGCTATATCACGACTGTTATTATTATTATTATTAACATGCGGTGATTGTGTAAAGGTTTGTGAGCAGTTTTCCACCACTGTCACTGACGCACTGTTTCCCGGAACCACCGTAGGGGCGTAGTATGCTATGGGCCCAAAACCGAACCCCCCCGCCCCCTTAATAGAGAATTTTTCATTCAGCATGTTTTCTGTTACTTGGGTCCTCCACATATCAGATCGCTTGTGTGGCCATTAAATTGGTGGTGGGTTGCGCGCCAGAGCCGTTGCCATGAACACATAACGAAAATGAGAATGTAGAAATGTTCGTATCTTTGTAACGAAACAACATGAAAACATGCTCAAGTTGTCGGTTTTTCAATTTCACAAGCTTCTCATTTGATTGCCAAGCAAAATAAAGGGTTATTTGAGGTCATAGAATTTGTCGGATTTATGGTCCGTACAGATGGTACACACGGTCCCTCAAAAATAGCTTTTAGGGGAAATGTATATATTTTTAAAAGCGAAACCCACTCCCCTCCCCTTAGAGATTGTCATTCATCGAGTTGTTTTGTAGCTTTGATCCTCAGCTATCAGAATCTTGCTTGTTTGCCTTTAAGTTGGTGGTGGGTATAGTGCCATGAGCCGTGTTCCTCCATGGCAACGCCGTAATAAATGTTAATTTAGAAAATGTCTATCTTTCCAACTACACAACATAAAAACATGCTCCAAGGTGTCAATTTTATATGGTCCATTTCAAGCGTCCCATTTGTTGCAAGCAGAAATAAAGGTGGATTTGATGTCATAGGAATTCCGATTATTGTCGTTACCATGGTAACACGGTCCTCAAAAATGAGCTTTTTTGAGGGGAAATTTATATGTTTTTCAAAAAGAAAACCCCTTCCCCTTAGAGATTGTCATTCAATCGAGTTTTTTTTGTGTATACTTGGATCCCAGCCATCAGAATTCGCTTGTTTGCCTTTAAATTGGTGGTGGGTATGTGTGGGTTTTCAATATATCATCAATTATTTAATTAAAATTTGAATTTAGAAAATGTCATTCTTTCCCACACACAACATCAAAACATAGTTGTGGTTATTTGAGGTCATAGAAATGTCAATTTGCGGTCGTTCCATGGTAACACTGTCTCGAAAATGATCTTTTTGTGGACAAAAAATTTATGTTTTTTAATTAAACAACACAATAACACAATGCCTAGGAATAATGGATTCTTTGCCATTTATTGCACTTAAATCTAAGTACTCAAGGTCTGTCCATGGCTAATTATTATGGTTTGCATGACAACACCATGTAAAAAATTAGGAATTTGAACAAAAAAGACTTAAAAACAATCTGAGGCTATTATGCGGTATTTATGAGACCTAGTCCTTCCCATTTAGGGATTTTCATCCCTCATTTTATCTGTTAGTTTGGGTCCCCAGCTATCAGAAGGACCTAAAAACAAAACCTACACAAACTGGAACTCAAACTTCCACGTAAGGATAGGTCCCCTTGAACAGGATTCGCCAGGTCGGTCGTTTTCAACAGCTATCTACCGTTGGTGGCTGCGGCCATCTCCAGCCTGCCCATGTGACGCTCGATCACAGACTGCGGATCAATCTCAATGAGTGCCCTAACCTTTTCGTCCACTGGTGGATATACCCCCACCAATCAACAGCGAGTTCGCTCCACCAACTAAACCATTTACCTGCTGCCCCATAAGCAATAAGAAGATGATCCAACTCCAATACCAAACCAACCAGTTCATCTGGAAGCCTTTCACGTTTCTGTCCATTGGTAATCCATTTATCACCTCCTAGAACCCAGCCGTGACTATTGAGGGCTTTGGCAATTCGGATATGCAAAATCTGCACAAATGGCTCATCTGGGCACCAGAACATACCATTACCACACCACTGTTAAATTAAAGACACCTCCCGAAATAGTCAGGACCGCATTGACCAAATCACGCGGCGCAGTGATTCTACCTTACCCATAGAATGTTTTTCTTTTCTCACAAAAACACCGAAAAAACCCTCCAACAACCTTGTTGAATGGTGGAGACAATTAACGAAGGTCGTAGGGGTCATAGAATGTAGGTATCCTACCTAGGTGTATCCCCCTCTCACTCTCCTTAGAAGGGAATACCCGCATTATTAGTAATAGCTTATTACCATGACCGTATTTTTACACATAATCCACTGCTCAGCCGTGACTGGTGGAGGCTGTCGAAGTCGCCAATGCCACGCACTCCCTAATGCTTCCATCTGTAACTCACCCCTAACGCTCCTTCCTGGTTCTAGCTGCTACTAGGGCTTTTTGAAAGTGGTATCAGAACTCCAACGGCATTGTCCGCCATGTTCGGGATTGAGGCACTTTATAGAATGCCCAGGAGGAAGCTTGAGCTGTTGCTCTGACCAAGGATCATGCACCGATCATGGAGTTTTTGTGCCGCTAGTGACTGATGACGAGGAAATCCAAACGGCTGCACTGTGTCCTGCTGCCAGGCCAATGGGTGGCACTTCAGGAGATAAAGAGTTGATAAGAAGTACGAAGATCCTTACCGTTTCTCAAGGGCCCTAACTGAACACAAGTTGTTATGAGCGGCACACGACAACCTTGTGAGATGCAGCAAACTACCGGTTTTGATTTAAAAGAATCTGATTCTTCGCCAAACAGCCTGCTTGAAGAATAGAAGAGCCCCACGTCCTCAATGCAGAGGTGGGTCTTGTCTGTAGGCAAGGCGTTACACTCCGAACCCCTATGCCAGAGCCACTAAGAAAAGCAGTCTTTATTGGGAAATGCCGAAACTAAGCTTTAGGATTATGTTCAACTCCTCCGACACCAAGAATTGAAAGACCAGTGGCAAATCCCACTCTGGGACAAGGCTACGAGTCGAAGATCAGAATCCATACAAGATACACTTGTTGATTCCGCTTTGGCCGAGCGCGGAGCGCAACCGCATGTCAGAAAGTCTCACCTTAGTACAGTCTGTAGAATGCACCAGACAGACAGTTCAGGGCATATATTGTGTACTCTGGTACAAATGGGTCGGGCCGAAGGACCTCTTACCAGAGCACGTTACTATGGGAAGCCGACTCGGTTCTCTCAAGCAGAAATAGCAGCATGGGAACCACGCAAGGGGGCCACAATGGGGATACCAGCAGGGCCAAGCAATCTTGGGAGAGAGCCACTTTCTCGAGAACTCTCGAGATCATGGCGACTGGGGAAAAAGCATTAGACTATCAGTCACCAGTCCGCCGCATGACGTCCCTTTCTTCAAACCAGGGATTGGGTCCCAAGAGTAATATGTCAGAAGGTGATGATCACGGCTGAGGAGAACAGGTCTTGTGTGGACCTCCAATTAAGGAAGATTGTGCGGTTAAAAACAAACCGCTGGCACTCACCGAGGCCCTCTGAGCGTTGCTGTGTGTGGGAGTGGACATTCCCAAGGAGAGAGCGGCCAGCAAATTTCCCACTCCTAGAACATGGGCGGCGAGCAACCGGATGTCCCAATATCGGAACCACAGAACAGCCCCAAAAACGGACTCCTGACACCAATATTTCTCAGCAGACCAGAATTACCTTACGCCCCTTACCAAAGGTAGTCGGCGCCCCTACGGCAGAAAGACAGCCCACAGGTCAATGACGATTGCAATAGGTCGATGACTCATCCACTTCTCACGAATTCGCTACTACCTTGAACAAATGGGTGAAAGGTTTTGGAGCCATTGAGATTGAGAGAACAAAAGGGAGGGCTCAACCCCCCCCACCACACCACACACACACACCCAACACACCCACAGTGAAATGCAACCATCGCTGAGAGGGGATAATGTAACCCCCTTTTCTTGACCCCCCTCACTCATTCCCTTCACCCACTCCCGCCAACTACCCCCCTGCTTCCCCCCCTCTCTCCTAATCTTCTTTTTTTACTACTCATCACAACTTACGACTTCAACCACGCAACCCCCCCCTACCTCGTAAGCATATTTTTTACTTACAGGTAGCGATCCTCCAACAGATTTTGAAAACCTCACGACTGCGGGCAATGCCTTGCACTTAGTTTATGGAAATGCTGGACGCACTGGAATCTGTCAGAGGCTTGAGGATAGGTCTCCATTCCCCTGACTTCTTGCAGTGAGGAATAAAGTTAGAATAGAAACCATTCTTAAACCGGAAATGGGCAGTGTATTATTGACTGGTCCCTGGCAAACTAACGGGCAAACTCTGAAATATAGCCTTCCTCGTGAGGAGTAGGATGAGGAAATGGGGTCTGACGGCCTCCTGGCATGGGGGGTGAACTCAAGCGGTTCCAGAAGAGACCACTCCTCGATTGGATTTTGTGTTGTCTTGTTAAGATATTACTATATTAATATCCTCAAAAATTCATTTTTCAGCATGGCAATGCCATTCAGTCCCTGAGATGTTCTCTGTGCTGTAGGTGCAAGCTTTGAGGTCTGGTAGCCTCGTGGATAGGACATCCGCCTATAGTGATCGGAAGGTGTAGGTTTGATTCCGCTCCGGTGCAGTATTAGAAAAAATTAGGTTGTTTGGTGCTTGTCATCAACTGTTATATAAAAAGTATATGTCAATACCTGGGTGCGTTAAAAGCTGTTAATTTTCTCTATTTCATATATATTCAGTAACCATTGCATCTTCATGTGATCCCAAAGTGTGTGTTTAGTACATAATGGCGTGACCCTATACCTTCTTAGAGGAACGACCACCCCCCCCCCCAGTTGGCCTACCGTTACCCTATAATAACCCAAATTTGATTGCAATCAAAAATAGTAGCTAGATTTGTTTATATGCTGATTGTACAAAAAAATAGGGATTTTTTGCAAAGTTTAAATCTTCTCAATCGGTGTTTTTTTGTTTTTTTTTTTTGTTTTTTGTTTTTTGTTTTTTTTTTTTTTTTTTTTTTTTGTTTTTTTTTTTTTTTTTTTCCGGCACATGGTCTGCTGCTCATCATATATGAAAAACATGTTAAGAAAAATTCAGAGTTCTATCACCTAAATTAAAAATGGTTTCTCGTTATCGTAAACATCACAAAATCCAATTTTCCAATTTAAGAGGGTGTTGCCATGTAATGACGATGTGTTGGCATGACAAGCCTAGGTGTCCCAGATCACAATTGCAATAACCTGGGCAGCTCAAATGCATACCAATTGACACTTAGATTTTGTTTAATATGTTGTCATTACAAACAAATGTTTTTCCTCAATATCCCATTGGTAAGAGGGCGTTGCCATGGCAACCGGCAAAATTCGACATACTCAGACCTTAAATGAACAGATTGTGATTGCAAGTCAACTGGACAACTCAAAATACATATATCTAGACAATTGAATGGTGTTTTATGGGTTTACTTGCAAAGTATATGACATTTTCCGAACTTGAAGTTTTTCATTATGCATTGCCAGGCAACGGCCGAACGCTCACACCCACACAAATTAAATGGCAACAAGAATATGATTAGCTGAGGGTCCTGGTAATGAAAAAACATAGTGAATGAAAAAATGCTAGGGGGGAGAGGGCGGCCAGGGGCCATAGCCTATAGCACGATAGGGCTTGGCGGAACTCTCTCAATAGTTTCGTAGTGAAATACCAGGTAATGAGCCTAAAACGCCCAGATATCTATGATGTAGAAACATTTAACATTGTATCGCATGGAACACTAGAATGGTGTCAACAGGGTTGGAAACGTTGAAAAACATACGAAAACAGCATACCATCTGAGCCCACAAAGTGAATTTTATGATTTTATTTACTGACCCGTGACGTCACGATGAGCATGGGGGGGAGGATGAGCATCGGGGGGGAGGACAAATGATGTAGAGCATTCCATGTTAGATCAATGATAAAGCCGTTCTTCGGAAGCATTCGGATGCTCGGGAACGTCACCCAAACAATCTTTTCCTTTAAATTGTACCAAATTTGACGATTTGGAGTAATCGTTAGATTACAATGAATCATTTAATCGCGCGGGGGGGGAACGCAAAAAGTGTAAATATTTAGAAGGTTTTTGGCGTTTTTTTAAGTAGGTAAGGTTAACTATTATATTTTCAACATTAACAAGCAAAATTCCGCATAGCGGAGTGGATGAGAGCTCGCCCCAAGACCCGGCGATCCAGGTCGACACACACAAGGGGATGTATTATTTTTTCTCCTCTTTCATCTCCTATAATTAATCATTTGGGCACTAATGGTATTCAAAATATTTTGATTCCATTTTTTTTTTCTCGAAATATACGTGTTATAGACCGGGTCGGACCGGATGAAAATGAAACACTCGTACAAGACGAAAGTAGTGAATACAGTACCAAAGGGTGGTGAACGCTGGCGAGACACTAAGCAACTATTATAATGATGATGTAATATGATGAAAACATCAAAGCGTTAGGTGCGGGATGCATTCCCGTATGGGAATGCATCCTCTCACCAACAGAATCCAGTCACAAACAACAATCATTCTCCACGCACGGCAGGAGCATAACACAAAAGTATGTGCACATCAAAACAGTTCAAGATAGGTACCAGTACATTGAAATCCCTTCAGCATGCCTTAAAAAAACAACCCAAGGGCCCTGGAAGTTATTTGGAATTTTCATTATTGAGAGAGATCAGCCTTTTGGGATTGGCACTGTCTATACCCATCATGGTCCCCCCCCCCCCATGCGCCCCGAGGGATGCGCCACAACATCCATAAATGTACGGCTGGCCCCCTTCATCTGGCTAGACGCAACACATGGCATCTTGGCCTATCTCTAGTTCCGAAAAAACTATGGATCCATCTTAGCAAGTGTGCAGATCACATGCCGTGGCGGTGTATGCACACGAGCACCTGACTTTTGTTGGGTGCTTGTCGAGATGGTTGTGTAACTGGACTTGAGAAACTGTGCCTATTTCGGTTCTTCCACCCTTCTCTAAGATACTAAGAAAATGTGCACAGTCGCTCCTAAACAAAAACCGTGTTGATGCACAATGCGGTTTCAGTTCCAAAAGTTCTGCATACATGCCACTTCTAGAACTAACAGCTAATCTTCTTCTTTACGTAGTTTCACAGCCAAGAATTTCCAGACGCAGACGACAGTGCTGATAACATTGCTCTATCTTTATGCGGATGATACTAGCAATAGGTTTTTGATCAAACAAGATGGTACGTGGTGTTTTGTAGCTAGTACTTCCAGTAAACACCTGTCAAAAGGGAAAAATAGATGTAACCAATGTAATTTTATAATAAACAGTTCTTAACACTTATAAGTGTATAAGGATTCCTGTGGACTCAAAATTTAGTTTTTAGCATACTAATTTTACCTGGATTTGTATAACTTTTGATTGCGGACCATTTGGCGGAAAAATGAAATACGTCGCCTCGTTTTTGATATAATTTGGTTGGATCCCTGTGTGGCAAAATAACAATATCATTGCAGTAACTGTGATGCTGGATATTTTATATGCATTCCAATTCATTCAACTAATCATTTGGCCCTATAAGATTCCACAGGGTAAATGAGAAAAATAGTAGCTTTCTTCAACAACAAGAGCTTTAAAGGAAACAAATTGTTGGCGGGGTTTTCAATTTTCGCAATCGGTGTTTGACCGCGTATTTTTTAGAGTCTACAATATCTCCAGTTTTAATTGAATTTTATTATTATTGCTTAAAAGCTAAAGGGGGAAGGCCCGATTTAAGTAGATGAAGTTATAATCTTGACAGAATGGGCCTTCACCCCAAAACCTCCATCGGTACAATTTCGTGCCGATATTCAAAAAACCGTTTTGAATGTGAGACCTAAAAACGTGATTCTGTAAGCCCCATAGAGTGCTGTTTAAATTAATATGGTCTATCTAACAAAAGGGCATATTTTCGCTCATACCTTCCAAACTAAACATCCTTTAGCCCTAAGATTTCACAGGGTAAATGAGAAAAATAGTAGCTTTCTTCTGATAGCACATTTGGAGGGACCACTTCCGGTAAAATTTGGGGTCCCTGTGACGAGGCTATTAGCGATCGGCGATGGACCTTTAACGATCAGACTAAAACATTTCTGTCACTGATTAGCAAACATTGCTGATACTGACAGAGCAGTATGTATTGTTGTGTGGGTACTGGTGTCACAAGAAATATAGTCCCAGGACTCATAGTCCACCTACAACGGAGAAGAATGTGTCACTCAATCCAGTCGACTCTCCACGCAACATTAGTTCAGGCTTTATTCAGCTGCCGTCCATGGATGCCGTAGGCCTACTATGCCTCCAGGGGACTATATCTCCTTTAACATCGGGATTTGGGACGGTAAGAGACTCGCTACAAAGGAGATGTAGTCATAACCCTACGGCAACATTTCATGGTGGAGTGACGGAGTGACGGAGTCTAGCCCAATCGCTGCTGCAAAAGAAAGAAGGGTACTCCGTCCTCTTTACCTATCTACTTAGATGTGTCTGACCAGTACATAAAAAGTGAATCTAAAAGTCCCTGGAGCTTTCCACCTTGTATGATCCAGTGTAATTTTGGAACGTTTCGTCCATGTGTTGCCTTGCGAATTCCCTGAACATGCGCTAAAAGTTGAATAACAAGTAGAGGATATTGATTGGGTATATCATTACAACATACAATAGATGGGAGTTTTGTTGTTAGACCTATATCTTCATACATATCAAGATAGAACCTTTAACACTCAGATATTTCTTGACATCAGCGGTTATTGTATTTATAACGTTAAAGGACAAAAAAAGGAAACATGCAGATTAAACTTAGCATAGGACGAAAATCATTTTTATGCAATTTTCGTAATACGGATTGTATTTTTTGGAAATCTACCGTGTCCATTATTATTACAACTATTCCTTTTACCTGTGTCAGTCCACCGATAACAATACCAAGAGGGAAAATAAATAGCAAGAAATCCTTAGTACCTTTGGGCTGCCGGCAGTATCTGGAATATGTCGAAGTTCTTCGGTAGAGTTGCCATACATGACAGAAAACTTCTTAACATAACCTTTAAGTTCAGCGCCTCGTGTTGAGCCTTGCATTATAACTCCCGTAACCAGAAAAACACTAGATAGATCAACCTCCATCCACATGTCGCTGTCACCAGCACCAGGCCGCCAAGCACAATAATCTTGATTAATTCTGGAACAATGAGGGCGTGATTGAGGTTGAAGCCTATCAGAGGACGCACTTATTTGTCTATTGGTGATGGCACCAGATTCCATGCCTAGTGGCATCATTGAACAATCTATGATTTTTATAATAAAAAAGATGTGAATGATGAGTATACAATACTTTGTCATATCATGCACATAAGAGAAGTTGACCTACGATAAACTAGATTCAAATCTTGAATTGCCGACGTTTGTTTTTAAATCCCAATTACTGGTGCAAGGGAATGCGATAATCACCGGTCTCTCTCAGCCAGGCCATCACTAATCGGAACAATGGTACGAAGCATTTGCCAATGTTACCTAGGGACCACTCGCATTAAAGGGGGATGGCCCGATTTAAGAATATAAAGTTTTCATCTTGATAGATTGGCCTTCACTCCCAAACCTCATCTGTAAAGTTTCGCGCCGATATTTCAATCCGTTTTGATGCGAGAGCTAAAAACGTGATTTTGTAAGCCCCATAGAGAATTGTGTAAAATTAATATTGGTCGACCAAATTGGGGCACATTTTCGCTCATAACTTCCGAACTAAACATCCTTTGGCTCTAAGATTTCACAGGGTAAATGAGAAAAATAGTAGCTTTCTTCTGATACCAAAATGTCGACCACTTCCGGTAAAATCTGGGGCTTCTGGGGACGAGGCTATTAGCGATCTTGCTATTGAGTTTAGTGTGCTGTTTGGTCTTTATACCTTTGTCACATTTGTATATCCTGGCAAACATATGTGGTAAACACAAGAAAAATTGAATGAATTCATGTAACTACTAAGTTCATTGCATTGGAGAAGTACAGCAACCTCGTTGCGTTGAGGAATCCTGACCTCACCCGCAAATCTGACCTGCACATGCACAGTCAACCGGAAGTCATAATGCCGATTAGGCCTATTGCAGCGTTCATTTACAGGCAGAGGGTGTTTTGAGTCAATCCCACAATGCACCAGTTTGGGAAATTTCGCCTCAATAGGGTCATGTGATCACATACAAATCCTATTCTTAACACATAAAAACCCTGACTTTAAGCCCATAAAGCATTAGTACTTAGGATTTGTTTGATTGATTATGAAATGTCTTGTGGTTCTTAAACTTTTGGAACACTTTTTATCCCTAAGTACTGACATGTATTTAGTACAGTACAGTATAGGGATATTGCAATGCATTGTGGGATTGGTTCAAAACACCCTCTGATTAAAGGTGTTTGTGTCTATTATAATCAATATAACATCGATATAGTATTCGATGTTATATTGATGATGAAATGTGTAATCATGCTGTACGCTCACTTGTTATATCTCGTATAGATTATTGTAATTCATTGTTATATGGAATGACAGCTAAAGACACACAGAAACTACAGACTACAGACAAACTGTGTAAAGCAAGTAATTTTCATGTTTTATAGCTAAGTTTTAGACAAAAAGGCGAATTTCAGGGGGATCAAAACTATATTTTCGTGACCACCTTCAGCTGCAAACAACATTAAATATTTAAAATTACTAACACCAAGTTCTTTACAAAGTCTGACTCTTTCTTCGTGACCATTTGTTGCATCACCTAATCGAATTGGTTAACCGTAAGGGTTTCAAGAAGATGTCTCGTCGCTTCATTTTTCAAATTTCAACATTCAACCATTTTTATTATATTATCTTTTTTATTCTATATATATTTTTTTTAATTTATTTTGTTTAGGCTTAATTTCTCGATTACTGGTGTAAGGAAGATGATTCAAATCTGATTGATATCTCTAATTATATTTTAATTAGTGTACCTCGACAAGGGAGAAGAAGTAGTGGGGTTGATCTTTATGTTCACAAGTCGATTTCGTTTAAAATTAGAAAAAATGCTACACTATATAAGACAACTCGCACGACGACGAAAGCAATATGAGAGGCGTCCCGCCCTCATAACGATCTCAATTTAACCCCTCGCAATAATGCTGGTAATGTTAATCCGGATCATTCTGAATCTATTTTTATCGAAATTATTTCTAAAAATTCAAAGAATATAATCGCCGGTAATTTACCGTGCCCATAGAACAGATGTTGACTTATTCAATTCTAACCTTTCATATTGTCTTGATCGCATCTCTGCAGAAAATAACAAATGTTATATATCAAGTAACTTCAACCTTGATCTTTTTTTTAATACCGATCGTAAAGTTCATAATTTTGTTAATATTTTCTTTCACATAACATGTTTCCTCTCATCGAGCGTCCAACTCGTATCACTGCAAATTCAGCCACAATCCTTGATAATATTTTCACCAATGTTCTCAATAAACAAATCAAATCTTGTATTTACGTTGTTGATATTACAGATCACTACCCTATTTTTCAAAACACAATCCTGTAGATCGTTTCTCAATCGTTTTTTAATAATCGTTATATCACCAATTTTATAAATAATCTTAAATAATAGAAAACACAATGGCTATAGATGGGTGGTATGACACTCAGTCAAACGGACAATGCATTATGACACATGTATATTAATTGCATAAAAATTGTATTAATTACAAATATGAAGATAAAATATGTAATTTACGTGAAATCTGATTTGACAGTGTAAGGTTATGTTTATGCATGATGAAAAGGCGAATTTCAGGAGGGTCAAAACTACATTTTGGATTTTTAAGTGTGAATTTGCATGCTGTCATTTCTTGAACCATTCTGATTAAAGTCATCAAAAACAGTGTTATATTATAAAATTCAGATCACTTGTGCACAAGGCTCATTTATTGTGTTTGAAAAGGTATTTCTGACCTTTGACATCCATGAGACGTCATAACAATGTCGACTTATGACAAAATATTTTAGAGATGATTAGAACGAAGAAAGTTCGAAATATTACTCGCCAAACTGTAGCGATCAAAGGCCAAAAAGAGAAAAACTGAATACGGAACGATGCAGGCAGTAAATCCTCAGATGCTCCACTCATAATTCTGATTTTGACGGGGAAAGTAGCCATCAATTATTTGCTACACCAATCTTTACGATTGTGGGGACATTCTTGTCGCTTCTACACATGTAAAACAAATTTCCAATGAATCAAACAACATGGCCGTTTCCCAAATATTCTGACGTCACGTAACATCATTTAATGAGCAGCCCTCTATCGATACGGGCTAATTATCAAAATCTATGTTCGGCGAAATTTCCCACACAGTTTGTAAGTGTTAGGTCGACTTCACGTGTGACATCAGTTCTCGCTTTCTTCCGACTGTCGTCCAGCATGTCTAGGGAGCTCGGACCGGGGCTCCGGGAGACAAAATCTCCTCTCACACCGGTGTTATCTCTTATCTAATGTGTATTACATATTACTCATGTCGTTATTGCTCTACATCAATTTGCCAACATATTGCCATAGTTCGTCTCGTGTGCTGTATGTATAGGCTATGATTAAAAGCTAGGCCTGTAACGTCAGAAAAATTTATCAGAATTGTTCTGTCTTTTCCTTTGTTTATATACTAAACACAGAATACAGAACAAGATTAAGGAAATCTAAAAAGTAATAGAGAAAAAAAAAATAATTTAAAAAGAAGAAAGAATAAAGAAGCAAGAAAGAAAAAGAAAGAAAGAAGAAATGAAGAAATAAAGAAAAGAAGAAGAAGAAGAAAAAAGAAAGAATTAAGTGCTAAAAAGATTATGTCTTTATAAAACATTTACTAAACATTGACGAAAGCTTTCCATGTACCCCTGTTCAAAATTCTACAGGAAACAAATGACCTTTATTTTTGCAGAACAACACAATACCCAACCCTAAAGTGGCCACAAATGAAAAAGGATTTGTTACATTAGAACTTTGAGGGGGTACATATGTCAATTGACACCAAAGACGAAATTGCCTTGAACAAACGCACATTTGAGTTTTTTCTGGGATAAAAAAACAACGTAACGAGATAGAACAATAAGATTTTTTTAAACTGCATGGTGTGCGTGTGTTTTTTGGTGTTCTTGTTTTCCCCTCCTTTGTAATTTTTTAACAACCCGCCACAAAGGATCATCGCATTTTGAACTCACTATACTTCCTGTGTGCACCTTCATAATCGTATCCTGGAGAAGTGGTGGTGTTGGGGTCAACAGCGGAAAAGGATAACAAAATAATATTTCAAATGGTTTAGTTTCCAATTTATTTCTAGGCAAGCCCATTTGTTTCGACCGTATCACTATCTTTACAATCATTACAAAAGGAAACTGAAATTTGTATGCGTTATTCTTGACACTTCCTGTGTAGTTTCTCGAAATTGTACCAGATTTTCTTTGGTTAGGTCTATGTGGAAATGGCATGCTTTTTGCAACCTTGTAAATGAATAAATTGTTCCACAGTTACAGTAAACTTTCCTAAATCTATACGTGGAGCGTTCAGAGCTGGTATGGTGGGCCAGGATGGAGCAATAACTCATCGACTGATGATTATCTAGACGACTAAGGCATCTCTTTAACACGAGAGTAATTGCTATGACACATGATGTTGAGTGTCCATCAAGGTCTAAGGACCACGCGCTTTTTCTGTTTTTTTTTTCTATTGCTTCATTTCAAAAGCCAGTAATATATCAGCCCTTGAGACATCACGGCCTGCGGTGGTAGAATTGTGGCTGCACTGAAGTAGGAGCATAAGGGATAGCAAACATGATCGCATAGATCGTTGATGTACATGCCAAAATCGTTATTTGGTAATACGTTTAAATTTGTTAGTATCAATCTCCTAAATGTATAACGTTTAACTTAAGAGCTTATTTAGTCGACATTATGTGTCTAAATGTTTTCTCGAGACACACCTGAAGAAGATACCAGTTCTTGTAGCTCGTTTTGGACACTGGCAACTGAATGAGAGAACAAACTTTTCAATTTATATAGTGGATGCATCGTCACAACATGAAACGATAAAGAGAACCGGGCGCGATAGAAAGACTGTGCGAATAAGAAGGCCCAAGAAGTGTGAACGGACGAAGCCCGAGGACGCCCCGTAAAACATCAGAAAAAGATGATCGTGTTCTATGATTGCTAAACGGGATAATTTGCTCCTGCTAAGAGATAGGCAAATTGGCAGAAAGGAAAATTACTAAAAAAATCTCATTAATAAGATGTCCAATAACCCCCTCAGCAGATCCCTTTAAATCCGCTGACATGGTGTAAAGGAATTTTAACACACACAATAGGCTAGCCGTGTTCTTCACGGATAAAATCAGTTTAGTTTTGTTCTGACGGGTCATAATTCGAAGGTTGCCTCCAGAAATAGCTTGACTGACATCTGCATAAAGGAACATACATATTGGGTATCGATCGGTGGAATGGTATTACATGAAAGCAGGGGCGCAATTTCTTTTTGACATTGGGGTGGGGTTTATGAAAAATGATGATGAAACGGTTTTTGCTGAAAAAGATCCATTACTATCACATGTGCGCCGCAGCGCGCCAAAAAAATTGCCATTTAGAGCTAAAATCCGTAAATGTAATTGTAATTAGAACAAATTCGCGCGAAGCGCGCTGGAATATATCAATTTTAAACTATATGGTAAAATATGTGATGTGATCTGGTAAAAACCGCCACAATGTCGCAAGGACATTTTGAGAAAAAAATAAAGAATATTCCCTTAAAATGTGTAACTTTGTTTACTTTTTTTGTCCGATTGTATAGGCATAACTTTCCCATGCTGCCAGGACACAACCCTAGCTCATAGATTGCTCATAAAGTAACTGAACTGCTAACACACTGCGACACGCTACATTGAATGAAGTTTTTAAAACCTGTAGTTTTTCCATCAATAAAGGACAACCTTGTCTTTTCATTTCAGCAAGCGATGCCAGACCACGCACAACAAAATACTTGCAAATCCACAAAACCGTTGGGTAAGAAGTCCCAAGCATGCAAATAAGGATTCCGTCTGGCTTTCAATATTGTGCAGTAAGCGCTTGACGGAATAAATGGCAACCTCTACTACGTCCCTTTTTCGCGATGATGGCAGGTTGGTGGTTATTTTCCTTTTTTCGCGGTGATGGTCCGGTGGTGGTCATTTTTTTTTTCGCGGTGATGTCGGTTGTGTCATTTTTTTTTCTCGGTGATGGTCAGGTGGTGTCTTTTTTCCTCTAGGAATGTAATGGATATAAAAAGCTGATTATTATTATCCTGATATCTCTGGATGACTTGCCAACGCGCTTGCATGATCAAACTTTATCCATTTTCATTTCACCGCAACACTTCAGAGCTAATGAAAGACTTCACAAAGAGTGGGCGAGAATTATCCAAACTGTATCTAGAAACTTCGCTCATTCATAACAACCCAATGAATGAATGCATTTTTAGACACGGTGGTAGACCGAAAGAAATAAAACTATACTTTATATGCGTGCGGATTATGTGGACCGTTTAAAGTATTATAGTCCCGCCGTAACTCATACTACTCCGGCTACAAACGGTTAAGAATCGGGCACTCGATTCAGTTGACTCTTTACGCAAGACGGTAATGGCCATTTTTTGTGACCCGGGTCACTCTGACCTACCCTATGTGACCCACCCCAATCGAGACATTAAAATTCTCGATTACCCCGGTTTGGTAGCTAACGGGATGTAGCTGTTCAATAGGGTTGAGCGGTAGTACATCAAAAAGTTCCATCGAACACTTTTTACGCCAGAATTGGGTAGCTTTTTTAACCGTATTTTAACACCCTATTAATTAAAGCTTATGATTTAGACATTACCTTTTTACACTTGGCCCAGATGCCTGTTAAAACTATTCATTCGGGCTTTACCTAGTTATCTATTTTAGTTTCACAAGGCTATAATCATAATTTCTTATAGTGAATAAAACATTAACTACTTGAGAATCAATTTTAATTAATTGGAAACGCTTTAATGGGCTTCCGGGGGTGTTAATTGGAATAGTTTTATCACTGGGGTCCAGCGTAACTGTTGCATGCAATTTTGCCTCATTTAACATAATTCTTTCAAAAGAATGAATTTAAAAGGTAGATATTATGGAATTCAGGAATTTTAAAAAGTTCTAACCATTGGCTAGATAAGTTCAATTAATGGAACCAGTGCATACATACCGCTGAAAAGGTCTGGAATTGCTTATGAACGGGGTCACTGACCCCGTTTTGTGCAAGAAATCTGTCCCGATTATTGGCAAGCATAAAGGCCATAACGTATGCTGCAACAGGGTAGACCGTTCGAGAAAGTAGCAACGCGTTTGCGACATTTTCGGCAACGCGTTGCGACATTTCAGCAACGCTTTGCGGTGTCGTCCACTACAAAATCAGAATTTTCCTGTGACGTATTTCAAAATAGACCCACAACGCGTGGCTAGATACTTTGCAACGCGTTGCAAGAACTTCACAAAACGCGTTGCGAGCTTCAACACGCGTTGCAAACTTCGCAACCGTGCCTAATGTTAACAAGCCATAAAAGGACAATAACGTATTGCCGCACGCGTTGTGAGAAAGTCACAAACGGGCGTTGCGACATTTCGGCAAAACGTTGCGACATTTCAGCAACGCGTTGCCGACATTTCGCAACGCGTGCGGGTGTCGGGCTCATCAAATCATGAATTTCTGTGACGTATTGCAAAAATAGAAATCTCACAACGCGTTGCGACCGTCAAAACGATTGCAAACCTTCACAACGCGGTGCGGCCATACGTTATGACCCTTCTTGCCTTCACACAACGCTTTTGAAGTTTGCACGCGTTGTGAGTCGCAACCGCGTTGTGATGGCTGCAACGGCGTTGTACGCCTAAGGGTCATAACGTATTGGCCGACAACGCGTTGTGGATCTATAGTTTGAAATACGTCACAGAAATTCATGATTTTGATTCGCCGACGTCCGCAACGCGCGTTGCCGAAATGTCGCAACGCGTTGCTACTTTCTCACAACGCGTTGCGGCAATACTTTTATGAACCCGTATGGCTTGTGGACCTCGCAACGCGTTGTAAAGCTCAACAAACGCGTTGTGAAGGTCGCCGCGCGTTGTGAAGGCTTGCAAGCGTTGTGAGTTTCCACAACGCGTTGCAGATACTTTTTGGCAATCGCGTGTGGGTCTATTTTGGAAATACGTCACAGAAATTCATGAATGTTGATTGGCCCGACACCGCAACGCGTTGCTGAAATGTCGCAACGCGCGTTGCCGAAATGTCGCAACGCGTTGCGACTTTCCTCGCAACGCTTGGCGGCAATACGTTATGGCCTTTATGGCTTGCCATACCCATAGCCCTTGATATCAATGAATGGTCGGGTAGATCAGGTACGGGGGTCACTTTTTTAATGAGCGCCCTTCCCCCCCCCCCCTTCCCCGGTGGTAACCCGCTGTAACAGTACACGCCATGGCACAACAGACCCGCTTTTTGTGTCAATTTTGGCCCAATAATATTGTCCTTGGACCCCATATGGTCCTGGAGCATGAAATTTGAATGCACATGCACCAGGAGCATATGGCACATATCTCTGGAGCATGTTTGACTTATGATATTTCCCCAGTTATTTATGCTACAGGACCATATTCAAATATGGTCCAGGCCCATATTATCGGCCAAAATCGCACAACAAGCTAACAGATGAGATGCAGACATGTCTATTCTATAATACAAGCGGGCATACAGTGGGAATTGCCATTTCCATAGCCGGATTTTTTGACGAAAATTTAAAAAACAACAACCCAAAAACTATTTTGCACCATGACAAACAATTTAAAAATAAAATCGTGTAGTCCAAGTGTAGTTCGAAACATCATAGCCTTGTCCCCCGTGCCTCTTTGGAAACGGAAAAATTGCAGTGCGATCAAATACAAGCAAGGGCCGCCAAGGGCGGATGCCGAATTTTGACTCGACCTGTATGAACTAATTCCTACTTTGTTGATCTAAAATGTCAAGCTTAAAAACAAAAAACAAAGGGACGATATTTTTTAATTTATCGGAAGAAACTGGATAAAAGAATCCAATACTCACACACAAACAGACCAATGACTGGGGCAAATGACTAACTCCCGGCTACAGTGGCGTTGACTTTCCACTCGCCATTAATGACGATGATTTACGCGCGAAAAAGTTTAGTCTCATAATAGTGTTCTTATATGCCACTTCAACATATTCAATGACACATGAATTTTAGCGTTTCAATAGATACTACGAGACTTGCTTGTGAACGAGACTAACCTTTAACGAGATCGCCACGACAATAGACCTATCGGAATTTACCCATCGAGGACATTAAAGTTCCCGATTGGGGTGGGTCAAATAGGGTGGTCACAGTGACCCGGGGTCCACAAATGGCCATACCGCACGCAGATTAGTTTTAGCTTTATTCCGTGTCGTCTATGGACCCACGAACTGTGGATCCCGGCAGACTATATACTTTCACACCGGGAGTAGAATACCGTAAGTGCCCAGCTAATGTTTGCAATCTTTATCACGTGGAAATTAATTAGCCTTACGTTGAATGCCAATAAGGGGATAGGAAATGTAATGTCAAAACCTCAAAACAGAATTATTTGAATTTTGACAAGGTTGTCTGCATAAAGTGACTGTTATTTGTCCATAAAATAAAAAAACATTAGTGTGGTGGAATAGAGAAAGATACCTTACCTTCACTTCCCATCACCTGATTGTAGAACTTGTTCTTCAGCCAACTGTAGGAGATACACAGATCTGTGGTTAAGTAATGCTGGGCTTCAAACACACTGAAAAAGACACGATAAAAATAGCGTTTTATACAAGTCTCCGTCCCCATTATTGAATTCTACATCATTTACAAACAATCAACTACAGGTGCGTTAACGGAAATTATTCCAATTTGTAACCACTAGGAAGTTGTTACCTACGGTAAAATGAAATTACTTAAAAAATTCATCACAGAAGTAGGAATTTGGAGGAATCATACTACAACTGATATATACGACGCGGCAGTACTTTTCAATGCATGCTCTAACTTGCTTCCTTCCATTAAATGGATGATTCAGAGATTTCCAGAGGAGGGGCCCTCAATTTTCAAACAAATCGTGTTTTTTGCATTACTTGTCCATTATATAATTCACAATGTGTGAACATAACTAGGCTCACATCAAAGTGACTTCATATAGAAAATCGCAACTTTGGTATAAAATTCCGAATCCGGAATTTTTGATGTTAGACATGATAATGCATAGTGCAACGACCTATTCACTACTCTGCTAATCTTATATTGTGGTTAACCTTAAACGATATTTTTTTGTCAGTATCTTGGGAAAGAAATGGATTTCAAAGCTGATATTTAGGAAGATAATGAAACAACCGACCTTTATCTGAATATCCAATTGATACTTCATTCGGGTTAAATCAGTGAGGTCCCAAAGGCGATCGGAACAAGCACCTTTAAATAGAATAAAACATTAAGGGAGCTGAACAACGCCGTACCAGCGTTTTTACTTTCTGTCTCTTGCCTTGCAGAGCTTGTTCTCCATACCCGCTTTCTAAATATATTTTTTACATCATGGCGCGCCCTATTTCAATGTGTCGGTGTCTCTTAAGAACATAGAACGACAACGAAAACATTGTTGGTGACTTTGAACGATACCAACCCACTTAGTAAAGCGGCACTGAGTGAGCATATTACCCTTAAAGTAACATCATATCCGGTATATCACTGGCAAAAAATTATCTCGGCATGTTTTCGATCAGTACTGTGCCAAAGTCAGACCATTTTGAAGTTTTCGAAATATCACATTGTGTTGCTAGGTCTTGCTCTTATTTAACACCTCGCTTGTAAAAAAGGTTCACAAAATGATAGAGATGCCCTTAAAAAGACGCAAACCCCCCAAACCAAAAAGTTGCCAGTTTGGGATTTTCAATGGTCACTCTGTGGTACAAACGCTATAATACGCGTGTATTGCTTTTACACAAAGAGCGTTTTCCGACTGAAAGAGCGAGAAAGCCTACTTGCCAATATTGATGTGGTCGCGTGTTCGTGTCCCAGTACACGGCATGCCCATGAAAAACCCCAAAACATGAACTTTGGTTTTTTTGAGGGTTTGCGCCTTCGGGCGTTCTATCGTAGCATTTCTGCACGCTTTTTTCACCAAGCCAGGTATTAAATGAAAGAGCAAGACTAGGGCAACAAAAATGTCTATTTCGAAAAACTTTAAAAATGGTCTGACTTTGGCACCGTTATGATCGAAACATGCCGGGATAACTTTTTTGTGCAAGGGGGAGTTCGTCATTCTATTCGTCACAACTGTTAACTAACCATAAGTGCACTACAAGCAATAGGCGTAACTTCATTGTCATTAATATTCACAAAAAGATGTGGCTGATCAGTGTGAAGTAAGATCCGCTTCCACTAAAGCATTCACGTGTAGCCACATCCTCTCATTACTAACTCGTGTGAATTGGGCATAACACTTGTTGGGTATGGGGAACCACAGCGAACATTGATGACCATGAAAAGGATCTGCTGCTGGTCCATAAAGCACAATCTGGCTCCACATATGCAGAATAGGAGTCCTAATTTTAAAAACAAGGACAGAGACAAAAGTTTGTAGTTTATTATTTTGTCAATATACAAATGTGCTCAAATAATAGGGAATTCAACTTTGAGTAAGTACCATAAAAAGTAAATGTTCCCAAGACTTTTAAGGATGCTTTCATGGAAGAATCAGAAACAGTCAAACTGTCCAGATATCGTAATCTATTCAGAAAGGACTAATAGAACTTACTGTTCCAATGAAGGAGAACCTGTCCAATGTATATGCCAGGAAAAGGTGTAAATACCAAGACCTTGTAGATGAGTGTGAAAACCAAGGATGATGCACCTACTTACTTCCCAATGAAGGGGGCTCTACAACCACATTACTAAAACCAAATGTCTTGCAGCACTAGGAGTACCAGTTGTAAAAGAAAATCTATTATGGACACCGCCTCTAAGACCGCACTGGAGTGAGGCTACATCATCTGCCTATGCCTGTCAAAAACCCAAATCGATTCAAGGATGGACTTAACGACACCCAACAGGGCCTAATGAAGGAAAGGGAGCGATTGAGCGCTCATAGAACCGTGTGACAGGTATGATATGTCCGCTTGATCACAGTCCGTCTACAATGGCGAGAATAGGGCAATCGATTTAGTTGAATTTCACGCAATAAGTCTTTCCCGCCTTTATTCCGTTGTGTCTATGGAGCCCGGACTATGGCTCCTACCGGACCATATCTCCTTTACACCGGTGAACCCACCAAAGTCTGGTCGCAGCCTCGAGACCTCCTATTAAAACTGGGACAACTTCCCAGTATCACCTAACAAGAGACGAATTACAATGAATCTCATCATAAACAAGGGTGTGAATAAGGCTTCGGACGTGACAGCGCTGGTGTCTACCAACAGAATAACTTCTCTGTTGAATAGATATTTGGGTTGTCCTCCAGATCACCCAAGTATGTGAAGAATACAAAACAGGATGCACTTGGTTGGTTTACCTGAACAATTTAAATATTTCTGTAGGGATTATTCTGTATTGTCTGAATGCGTTGTTGTTGTGAGGGACAGAGTATAACAGTTTATAGTGTAAGCAAGAATGTATTTTTTTCTGTATACTGCCATCCATGTGCTTTCCTATTGGGCAATCGTAGAATGTGTTATGTAATATCAACCCATTTTAGATACGCGTTAACTAGCTTTGGAATTAAAAATAGCTCTGCACAAAAAGAGAATGTTTGCCAGAAAATTTGATCTGCTGAGTGGCTAGGATTGAGCAATTTTAACCAGGATTAGAGTTATATATTTTCTACCACATTGGCGAAAATCTACTGAGTGCTATTTCATCTTGGAAACGACGAGTGGAAGAAAACAGGGTCATTTGTGGTCTTAATAGTGGTCGTTTACGACACACAGAATTGCGCAGTTTAGCATCTCGGACTCTTACACTACTAAATATTGTATGCAAGGGACCCAATAAAACTGTCCTATGGACAACGTTGTCTTTAGGATAGCTCCGAAAAAGAACCTAATTAGGCGAAGAGACTTTCACTGGTTTGTTATTGGGGACTTTACACATGCAGGCTCTGATTTTTAAGTCTCGAGGTGAAAGCGTATAATCATTGTACTGCAAGGCCTGTGACTTGTAGACTTCGTAAGTAACCCAACCGAGAGAGAGGAGGTTCTTGTTAGGAACTATTAATTATAAGGACAATCTGAGGTATTGATTATTATTCATAAACGCTTAATATGAGAAGAAGAAATATTGATGGACAGAAATCCAGCATTGCTTGTCATTGCACGGTGTGTTTGTTAATGAGGTACGTTTACCCGCGACGTTGAAGTGATTCGTTTATGGGCGGATGTGTGCATTTTTCTCGTTTTAGAAACATTACGAAGTTTGGTTTCAACGTCTTCAGATTTTTTCGTAATGTTCTTTTCTGGGGTGTGGGGGTTGGGGGGGGGGGGTGGGGTCTTTGGGGTTGGTGTAAGAGTGAGATTAAGAATTAGGTAATATTTTACGAATAAAGGGTGGATGCAGTCTCCTTTATGGCGAATAATGTGTCAGAGTCGGAAAAAACATAAATAATTTTATTTTTCCGGTCGAGGATACATTATGAGCCCATAAATAATACTGCCAAACCCTTTATTTCTATTACCGAAAACAGAGTTTGGATCTAATGAGAAAATGCATCGCGACCCATATTGCAGAATAAGGGCAGTAAAACTGACCAATCAGAATGAGCATTTTCAAAAAAGGTCGCAAGCGGTTAATAGAATGCATATTTTTGGTCTCGTCAAACCTACATGTGTAAGTTTGACCAAACTCATACTAAATGGCACTCGCCCCTGGGGGGCTTGTGGCATATTTGTCGTCAATTGAGCTCGGTGCATTGTTTTTTTGCCATGACTCGAAGCTAAAATATGACAGACAAAACCTCCTTAATCAGCATTGTAATTGATTTGGATACTTCCAAATTTTTAAAAACAATTTAATAGACAAATATAAAATAACCTTTGGGCATAATTAATAATACACCTGTGCACTTATGCAATGATACAGGTAGGTGAGAAGGTGTTAAATGTAATTAGGCCATATTGTTGTTATAAAGGATATTCAAGGACTAATTGGAACTCCACTGTTAATGTTGATTGCCATGGACATGTCTGATACTAGGAAGCTTTAGATGTAACACGACATGTGTGTACTTGTTTGCAACACGTAGAATTATTGTCTTTAATAAGGATATCAGAACAAAAAGTGTGTAAGATGGGTAAGTACGAAAACTCCCCAAGTACATGAATCCACGAACTATCTAAAAACCCTAATATGCGCATAATACATGATGAACAGGATGTCAATAGAGGCTTTTTTTGTTCAGTAGAGTTGCATACAACGAATTAAAATTCAGTTAAGACTTTCAAAAGACAAACTTAATGTGCTAACAATAGCACGTTCCAATCGTGAGTTCGAGGCCCACTGTGGTCAACGTGTTTATGTCCCTGGGCAAGATAAATTAATCTCAATTGCCCTCGTCGACCCAAGCGAAAATTTTGGGAAGCTGCCTACGGGAAAACAGAAACAATCTAACTGTTGATAGGCTAGCTGCGCATGAAAGGTATATCTTTGAGCAGAAGCCTAAATAAAGTAAAAATATTGTGACGATTGCTTCAAAGGCGGCGTAATAATAATGATTGTCATCCGCGCTTTGAGCCTGTTTCCGGGGATTAAGCGCTATATAAAAATCTGGATCTAATTGTTATTAATTAACTCGCCAAATGTAGATCACACTTTGGAAAAATAGTGCAGTTTTTCGCGGTTATCCGTGGAATTGAATGGGTGATAATACGACGAGGAGTGGCCTTTTGTTAAAGGGAGCACATGAGTGAAGTTGACAACTGGAAGTTAAGCCACTTTCAGCTATTTCTTCAACATGTAAACAAACCGCGCCCCCATTGTTTATCAAAAATCCATTTTTGTTTGCACTATTGGTAGTGGAAATGGTGTGTAAAAGTAGTGGCTTAGTTTAACACACCATATTTGTTCAGATTTTTATGCATCTTTTACTAATAAAAGTCGGGATACTACTTTTATAGTAATACCAAAACAAGCCGTAGTGTACGTAAATGGTCATCTTAAAGGCCAGCTTTAAAATGCTTAGTGTCTGTTTTTCACAAAGAAGAGTATGTAAGGTGTTGATATGACCGACGCTAGCCTATTTCAAATTAAGATGGGCATTTTGAATTGGAAACAATGATGATAATGGCTTTAATAGATTATGGGTAGACCAGTATTGTTCAAGACGCTCGGCTATGGCCCCTTTCCGAGCACATTCCTGTATGATCAGTGGTATTGACCTAGAGAGAGCTAGTATTGACCCTCTCCCACCCCACCCCCCCCGCACCTTAGTCTATCGTAGTGGCTATTCGTACCGTGGCGGTACTAATTGCTAACAATTTCGTCTTATTCGCACACGACAAAGGGTGTCTTACGGCATGCGGTTGACCTGAGCTAGTTATTTTCGCCGCGGAAATTTTATTATCACTATTCTCTCAGAAATTAGTTTTGGGAGTCGAAAGAGTTGTAGACCAGACAACGAGGACCTAAAAAAAACCTTTCTGTATAAAACCTGGACGAAGAATATACTCTAGCTTATAACTCTATGGGGTAGGTACTGTCGAGCTCTGCCAGGGGTTGGGTACTGTCTTTTCATTGACAAATTTGGAAAATGAAAAACAATGCTGCTGTGATTGATAGGGAGGGGAGCAATATTGGGGCAGAAATGAACTGTTATTGATGATTTTTTTTTCTCGGACGAAAGGTTTGTGTTATGTTGTTTGTGTTTATTAGCTTTTTTTATTTTGTTTTGTAAAAAAATGTGCAAATTGTTGGATGGAAAATATTGTTAATGTGGTGATGTGTGTGATAGGCTATAAATAACAACATCAACAAAACATCAATATATACAATATATTCCTTTTAACATAAAACCAATAATGAATTTTGAAGAAAATGTCTCAAATTCTGGACTCGGCTACATTAAGTAAAGGAGGGACGAATTTTTAGGATACGAATTTCTCTCAAATTGCACAGGATCGATTGTAGACCACCTACCAAGAACGTTCCGAAGGATTATTGGACAAACAAGTACAAAAGAAAACAGCAAACCTTGTTTTGAACTTGCCTGACTATCGTAATTGTCCCCATAGAACACTGTGCTTTGACTTTCTGTCGTGCACGACAGCCATTATTTCAGGTGTGATCTAATACATTGGAAAGCATTTCAAATATGCAAAAAACCCGGGTTCGAAAATAATTGGGGGCGCTTCATTCTGGAAATCTCCTCATGTCTCTTTAATCTAACACATACTGCCCTATTGGCCAAAACAAACTAAGTCAGTAAATGAAAATTTAAAATAATTAAGTAAAAAACTTAATTTACAATCGAATATTTTTTTACAAAATTAACAGCAATTCAGTGGCGTACCGCAGCAGTCAATCCAGAGGGGGCAAATTTCCAAGTCGTCCTGCCAAAGGGGGCAAAATTCGTAAGTCGTCCCGGTGATTTGCTCCAATTGGGTCTGAACTTGACTGAATACGCGCATAGCGCGAGAAAATCACCGAATTTACTTTAATTTTGCCCAAATTGAGGCTGAAATTGGTCGAAATTCCCTTAAAAGAGGGATGAAAATGCATATTTTGGTCCATATCGTCTCGCTTTTTCGAGCCAGAGGGGGCAACTTGCTCCCCTGCCCCCCTGGTCGGTATGCCACTGCAGCAATTAAAAGTTACATAAAAATATTAAGCAATAAAAAGAAGTATAATGATAAATTAAAAACAAAATGACTAAATATAAGCAATTCAAAAAATAATATCAAAGTGAATGAACAAAAAAATAATTCAAATTCAAAAATAAAAATACAAGTAAATGAAAATACAGCAATAAAAAAACAAATATTAAAACAAAAAATGAATAAAAATAAAATTAAAAGCAATAAAACCATATAAAGATGCAAACAAAAATGAAAAATACATTATAAGCAATAATAAATATAAAATAAACAATTATAAAAATGGATGAAAATAGATGAAAAAAAAAAAAAAAAAAAAAAAAAAAAAAAAAAAAAAAAAAAAAAAAAAAAAAAAAAAAAAAAAAAAAAAAACCCCCCCCCCCCCCGACATGCGGAGAAGTTTTTGACTATGTATATATATAAATTATAAGCTGATATAGGGCCTAACTCTAACTGCCGCGGTGAGGGTGTGAACAACGGGCAAAATTTCGTTATTTTAATCGTTATGGTGCGAATTACAAGAAAAGGTTTCTTATTCACACCGCTACGGTGCGAATTACAAGAAAAGTTTTCTTATTCACACCGCTACGGTGCGAATTACAAGAAAAGTTTTCTTATTCACACCGCTACGATGCGAATTACAAGAAAAGTTTTCTTATTCACACCGCTACGGTGCGAATTACCGAAAAACATTGCTTATTCGCACCGTTACGGTGCGAATAGACTCTTCCCTTAGTCTATGTAAACCCTTGCTCGAACACGTCGTAGCCCGGGCGAAGCCCGGGGATTACGACCCCCAATAATTATGGAGTGTCCAGTCAGAGTACCTCGGACTATGTAAACCCGTACACAAGGCATATAGAAAAGCCCAGGGGGGGGGGCGGCCAAGATAGCGTCGTTTTTGCCGTTCCCATAGGTTTAGCACGTAATCACGAAAACTTGACAAATATTCTAAAGTCGAAAATATGTTTATTATCAATATTTTTCCACTCAAAATCCGTTGGAGTTGAAGAATCAACTCCAGTGTAAGTATTTTTTTGTATGAATAACGGTACAAACGGGATCCATTTTGAACGAGGCTCGATTGACCTTATGTTCAAACGCAGGGTCACCGCTATTTATAGCTGCGGACCATGTACCGGTACCAGGCCCGGTACCAGGTAGCCTATGCACCACCGTGGAATATGATTCGTTGACCTGCATGTAGCAATCCTCTGATGTCCGGTCTTTAAAAACGATTTGATGATAGTTTTGCAGCACAATTATGCACCACCGACTAAAGCAAGGCAATTTTGATCGGTCGCGGCTCACGGTACGGGAATTCCCACTCGCCACTCACTGATCTATTTATAAACTCGTACAGTGACTTCATATTCCGGTCACTGTTCAGGCTCGTCCAATGACTCGTTCGGCAGTTTTGCGCTATGAATGAAGCTTGGCCGCCACCGCCTGGAAAAGCCTAAGCATAGTCCGGCGCTCATGTAAACTTTGTATACCTTCCATTTTATATACACGAATCACTCCCGTTTATAAACGAATTACTACCGTTCGCACTGTCAACACTGCTACCCGAATCTCCTCCCACATTAGAAATTGCTAAATACAGGAATCGCTCACTGCGAGGCGGCAGCCGAGCGTCTTGTTATTTTTGATTTCAAACAACTTGGTGGGCCGAACCAATTATGCAAATGAGCACAGTAGCTTGTACTCATTGGATAAACGATGTCGTTTCATGCTGTCAATCATGAGTATAGCCGGAGCAATGAACGGGTCTGGTGACTGGTCAGGTACGGTTTATTTTGCGTGTGTTCATGTACAAAGGTCACGCTTCAATCGCTTCATGAATAATTATTAAACTCGACCCCATACGTCATTGCATCGTATCTTTGATTGGCTATTAAAAACTTGAATAATTCATCGTCACCCGTATATGGAAAAACAACCCCCGCGAAGACTTTATCCAGAAATTCGGAAAAAATTTACAAACTGTCCAAGACGCTTCGCTAAGCAGGAAACTTGTCTGCACGTGCAGCGTCACTCGTCTTTTCAATTGCGTTACCGAATAACAATGAAGACCGTAGCACTGCACTGGCATTGTTAGTTGGTGAGATTCTCAGCCGAGTTTGGATTTTAATAACAGTAATAGGCTATGATTTCAACAGTTTGCTAGTGAAATAATTCAAGCGAAGCGTCTTGACCAAGACTAGGGTAGACCTGTCACCCCAGACAAACCCTGGCATGCAGAGAATACAAAATCATCACCTGCATAAATATTCAGTGAAAAGCAGGTGCATATATTATACTCTTTTGATGCTTGAATAGTGTTAAAGCGGCACTGGCACATTTTCAGAAAATAATAAAATTTCTTCAATTTTGCTCCCAAACGACCCGTCTAGCCATTGGAAGAATAGAGATATATTTTTACACAAGTTGGGATGAGGGGGCTAAATTATATAAAAACTTTACAACCAATGCAAAAATATCATATTTTGACAATTCTATTTTCGAAAAATGCCCAGTGGTCTCTTTCAAGGACTGATTCAGAGATTTTGGAAAGATATAATTTTTTGTGCGAGTTAATTAAAAATAGTATCTAGAAGACTAGAAACTAAAGATCGTCAAACTTTTCGTCTAAGATCGAAAGTTACAGAATGAATCGGAGATGTTGCGTTTTTCAAGCATGCATAAAATTATGCAAAGTGTAACAGTGCCCATAGGCTAGGATACCGTGTATAACGAAAATTCGGATCCGGAAGTTTTATAACAAAGTTGTGATTTTCTATATGAAGGGATAGTTTAGTTTAGTTATTCACACAGTGATTAGTAAGACAAGCATTATGCATATGCAAAAAACACGATTTGTTTGAAAAATGAGTGCGCCCTCTTGGGGAAACCTCTGAGTCAGCCTTTAAGAATGACATCAAAAGCAATTATTGTAAATTAACACCTTCCGTTACATAACATGCAGTGAAATTGCATGCGGTGAATTTGAACATGTAAATATACCACAGTTTGGTATGGTAGTTGATAAAAACAAATGAAGTTTTAGGTAGTCATGGACAGGTATTGCTTGGGCTGTGTACATAGAATTATGTGAATGTCTTTATTTACTACGTAGCAACATGTGTTTGTTTACACTGAAACAACAAGGCATCTTGAGATCTTAGTGCATGAAATTTCAATAAAATAATGGTTTGACATCAATTGCAACAGAAACAATTTTGGTAAGTTATACTTAGAAATGATAAGAGAATAAAACAAAAAAAAAAAAAAAACATATACAAAAGTTTAGAAGTCTGAAAGGGAAATACTACATGAATCAAAAATAATTGTGCAAGGATTGGAGATGACCTTGACCATGATAAAATCACTGAATGATAGATGTGTTGTTGTTTTAATAAAGTACATCTACTATACTTCCAAGTGTTTAAAAAATGAAAAGAAAATCGACTGAAAAAATTTGCCAGATAAGACAAATTTTGTAAGCACATCTCTTTCTCCTCCATTCCAATGGGATTTATACAGTTAAGCAAGATATATCGTTAATGTACGATACACGGGGTATAGCACTATGAAAGTTAGGAAGTGATAATTCAGTCGCAATCATCAATGTAACTATTTTATTGTGGAACTGCCATAGTAAATGTTCACACAAAATCTTACCCAATTAATCCTGATGTGTAGATGAAAAGGGTTTCAACACTACTACTGCAATCCAGGATTATGGGTGCAAGGTATATATAGATGCACGCTATGCCAATAAGGGACTAAACTCTTAGCAATATCCTAAACAATGGTGTTATACAGCCTCCATTTTTCTGATTAAACTTTTAAAAATATTATTTTCTCAATTTTATTTGAGAAAAGATTTCTCACGGGTGATGTGAATTCCCATTGGTCAGCTGGTGTAAGGTTATGTTTATGCATAATGATGATGTAATGATTATTGTTAGAAAGGGGAATCTAGCTGTGTGAAGATAAATAATACTTGTGACTGAAGGACTGAGGCCAGTAGTTGAAATCAAGAGCTATAGAGCTCTGGAGCTATACAGTATAGTTATAGCTAGTTTTAACCAACATAGTGCCAGGATTTAATACTTTGGATGCCGCCGGAGCTTGATAGCTAAATTGTCTGCTGTCGTCTTTTAAGCCAAAGAGCTTCAGTTTTTGGAATCAAAAAGGATTCCAATTTGTGGTCCTTTATGAGGACATAGCGACAGACTGATGGTGGTATATTACCTGGATTTTATTATTGTGGAACATTATTGCCGTCGAGGGAAAAGTCCGTCGTCTTGAACTGCTGGACAAGATTACCTTCAGGACTGAGAAGATTCCAATGGAATATTACCTGAGGATTTATAAGCGTGACTTTGCATGCTGTCATTTTTTAAGTCTTCGCTGTGAGGACATATCATCGTTGAACTGCAACTCTTCATGTGGACATTACTGAACATTCTTGAGGACAATAAGTATTGAATAATTATGTGTAATTGTGTAATTTTGATTTATGTAATGTTGTTTGGACATACCAAATTCATGAACCAAACCAATCAAAGATCATTAAAACTGTTATATTATATAAAATTCAGATCACTTGTGCACAAGGCTAATTTATTTGTGTTTGAAAGGTATTTCTGACCTTAGACGTCCACAAGATGTCATAACAATGGGAAGATCTTGTTTTCTTGCTCTGTAACAGGTGAATTGGTGTTTGGATTTATCATATCAGTTGGCACATTGGTATAAATAGATTAATTATTAATCCGAAGTTGAAATAATCAAGATAATGTAACATTAAGTTAACAAAGGCATGATATTGTACATTCTCACAAACACAAGTTTAATGTGTGTAAACCCCATATAACGGAGCGGCCGAGCTTTGAAAAGTGCTCTAGTTTTCTAGTTACCCCTCCCCTCGGTACAACAAAACACAACCACCTTTATTTGAATGATAAATATATCAGATTTAAGAAAATGATGGTTTTGGTTGAAATATTTGGTGGCAGGGATGATTTCTAGGCCGAAAATGCATTTTGGGCTGCAAATTGAGCGAAATTATATTTTTTTATTTTTTTAAAGTAAAAATATTACAATCTTATTTTTATGGTATCCTTTTTGTTATTAATATAGGTTTTATACATTGCATAAAGGGTTCAGGTAATATTCATTGTGGTGACATGTGATAAAAAGGATGCTTTTTTAGGAAAAAAGTGATTTTGGGGGGTAAAATTCTAGACCCTTTATATACTATATAAAACAGAAATCTATAATATAAATGTCAGAGATTGATAGTATTGCATCATGATTAAAATTTGTTTTGCTAAGAAATTAATAAATCTTGATTTTCTTAAGTTTTTACTCAAAAATGTGATTTTTTGACCCAAAAAACCCCCCTGCCCATGGTTTTTTAACTTATTTACTACTATCTTTCGAATGAAGTGGTTGCGTTTTGTTGTACCGAAGGGAGGGGTTGTCGACAATTTTCCAGTCCAAACCGCTCCACTAATAGGAATGGAGAAAAAAGAGATGTGCTTACAAAACCTGCCAGTATATGATATAGTGATTGCATTAAGGTCAAGATCATCTTTAATCTTTGCACAATTTTTTTGATTTACGTAGTATAAAATAGGAAAATAGGTATAATTGTACTGAAATCTATACCAACATTTTGGCCATATCCTAAGGATTAAAAAAGTATAGTTTGCTGTATCTGTGGGTTATAGTTGAATAGTTATAGGGCAATAAAGGTTCAAAGTCATCAGGGGGGGGGCATTTTCAGAATGATTCGATTCTTTTCAAAATAGTCCCATATTCTCCGTATAGGACCAGGAAATATAATATTTGCATTTCACCATTTGGTTACGTAATTAGAGGTCAAAATGTAACAATGGTCTACATATATTCTATGGGATAATTAATACTTACCTTAAAATTTGCATACTAAAATGTCAAAATCGATTTGGTATGACCAGACAAACAATTTGAGAATAGTTTCGTCAAAATCTGACCACTCTTAAATACTACGCCAGGATGGCCTTGAACCTTTATGAGCCTATCATCCTGAAACTAATGACCGTAGATATGACAAACTATACCATTTGTTAATCCTCATAGCCTGCTGAATAAGTCGGTTTAGGTTTCAAAACAATTAGACCTTCCGAGATTTGAACATGATATAATGGGGGATCAGGAGTATTGTTATGTGAAAAATAAGTAATTACTCAAAGTTTTGGGTTATTTTCAATGAGAAGGAAACTCTTGGAGTGTATTACCTTGATTCATTTTATTTCAATGATCCCACTTTAACAATGGCCTTTCTGATCGAAGGACAAGTGGCATCCACATAGCAACACAGCTTTAAAAGCAATCATTGATGCGTTAAAGTCCTCTGGTATCTCTGCAGAAAATTATTAACCGATTTTTGTAGGGCCATTTGACTAATTACAAACGATGACCAGTTCTATACCAAGTCCACGGTGAACAATTAATATCTAATGACATCTAAAGAGGTAAACTCAAATGGCTGGCTCCGCGTAGTGGCTTGGCAACGTGTTCCCTTTTAATAGATTGTCAATTTAGGTTTATCAACAATAAAGTGCGCTTGATAGCCAACCGATATTTGGTTTTGCATCAAAGATAATAGCTTTTTCGCCTTATAGTACATGTGGAACTGTATTTTTGTGAAAATTGCATTATAAACTCTTGCAACCAGGTTTTTCTAAATCAAAATTGTTTATGAGGATTCCAAAACTCATGGGTGCATTTTTTAAATTCTTGGATGATTTAGGGGGCCCCAAGCTTATACAGGGGTCAAATATAAAAGGGGACAAAATGGGTTTTAAAGTATACCATCATGTTAGTTACCTTCAAGATTACAGAAAGGTATAGTTGCCCTACCCTAGGGTTATAATAGAGAGTACAGGCAAACGGGCTCAGGTATATGGGGTAAAATTTCAGATCATCGGGTTTGTGTTACAAATGGTGGAAATTGTTCGTCTGACTGTACCGAAGCCGAAAATATAAGGTCGCTTTGTCAATGAAGAGTCTTGATTATAATTAAGAGGCAAATATGGCCGTGGTTCACAGGGTCTATGGGAGACCATAGACAGAGTAAGGTCAAAATTCACGCCATCGTGACCATGGGAAGTGCGAGGAAGGTTTGAGGGTGGATTTTGGAACTTCAGGGTATTTAGAAAAAAATTAGTCCTATACCCCTCCCAAAGTGTGGGCTGAACTCCAGGGGACAGCAAAAAGCAAAATGGCCGCTGGTGGCCATCTTGGGAATTTGGAAAGTTACATAACCTCTGAACATATCAAATCAACCTGAGACATGATTGAGAGGGTCATTTCTAACTATTTCCCGATCAGAAATTCCATTCCAGAGGTTATTGTTTATTTAGAGGTCATCTTCATCTTCAACTGAAAATTTCAAGAGGCCGCCATCTAACCATATTAAATATTTTCATGTTTTGGTATCTCTTTGACCAATCTGGTAGAAACACAATTGAAGTGTTGTTTTGTCTAATTTCTTGGCTAGAAATATATTTCTGGGTTTGTTTGCTATCAAAAGTTAATCTTTAACTTTAAAAATCCAAGATGGCCGCCAAACAGCCATATTGACAAATTGGAAATTGGATGCGTTTGAAAACGAATGACTTAGACATGTGGGTAACGGGTCTTTTTTATTGTTGCAATGGAGAAAAATCAACCAAATGGTTAATTGTTTTAATTTGTAATCATTTAGTCTCAAAATCCAATTGACTGTCATTTTTAGAGTTATTCACTGTCAATTTCTATTCCGAAAGTAAATGGGAGCTTGAATGTTTGGTTTAAATTTTTTATGTTTACTTAAAGGTGCTTATTCCGATTTAGGAGTATCGTGTTCTCTACTTGCTATGAGAGCCTGGCACTTGCATATACACCCCACAAGTACCGTGGGAAACAAACTTGCGGTTTTGATGGTAGACGCATTAATGCTTGTTGCAAAGCCCCATTCTATTCTGTGCTAATATTGAGGGTTAAGCACTAAAACGGGGCGGTTTTTTTGTTTATAATCTTTGGGAATGAAATGGATTGAGGGCTCAATTGGCAGGACGCACAATGGGAAACATACGGTCTTTCATCTGATATCAAAATCGATACTACTTCCAGGTAAATCAGGGGGTCCCAGACGATCGGAACACGCACCTTTAAAATACTACGAAATATAGTATTAGTCACCTTGCTTACCGTGCCATACAATATTGATCGCTTGTTTTGTGCCTGTGTTATTGCAGTGTTACCTTGTCCCATACAACCTGTTGGACACTTTTATGAACCTTTCTTTCTCTAAATAAGTCAAGTTTTCTTCTAGGTGTTACTTGTTTCACCTGTGTGTTTTTATTCCTGTACCATCCTGTGTGATTGACAGTACTGTGTTGGGCATTCGTTTTTTTGTTTTGTTTTGTTTCCTTTTTTTCAACAACAATTTTTTTTGGCATGTTTTCTTATACTCAATGTTTTTATAACTCATAGTTTTTGTGTTTAACATTGTTTGTTTCTCCTGTTTCTCCTATGTGTTTATTCATGTACCACCCTGTGTGATATTGACAGCACTGTGTTTGGAATTTGTTGTTATTTTTAATGATTTATTTGTTTTTTGGTGTTGTTCTTTTCTTTTTTAATACAACATTTTATATACATTTTCTCTCTATAATAACTCAAGTTTTCTACTGTGTGTTAACTTGTTTCGCCTGTGTTTATATGTATAAAACCATCGGTGTGATCGACAGTACTGTGTTGGGGAATTTCGTTATATTGTTTGTTTTTTGTTCGTTTTGTTTCTTGAGGTTACATTGTTCTAACCTTTTGACATATATAAGAACATTTTTATGCTGTTTTCTCTCTATACAACTCAAGTTTTCTTCTGTGTGTAAACTTGATTCCCCACGTGGCGTACCTAAGCAGTCGATCCAGAGGGGGCAAATTTCCAAGTCATCCGCCAGAGGGGGCAAATTCGTAAATCGTCCCGTGATTTGCCTCCAATTAAGTCTGCATTTGCAAAATGCACGCTTAGCGGCGAAAATTGCCGAATTTACACTTTAATTTGCCCAATTTGCCTGAACTTGGTTGAAAAAAATCCCCGAACAAGAGGGATAAAAAATGCACATTTTGGCCCATATCGTCCCGCTTTTTCGAGCCCAGAGGGGGCAACTTGCCTCCACCTGCCCCCCCGGTCGGTACGCCCTGGAGTTCCCCTATGTGTTTATTCCTGTGCCATTCCTGTGTGCTGACAATACTGTGTTGAGAATTATGCATCACTTTAGAACCATCATGGATGAGTCTAATTCATCACATGATGAATTCGTATCTGAATCGGAGTGAGGCTCATTGTTAACAATTCATGGCTAAGCCCGATGGAATGGCATGCGAGTGTACCTAAGCAGGCCGCACTTCCCATCTCCGATGTGCCAACATGGTTCAGATGAATGGGTGGTTCTTAAAGGGGCATTTCGTGATCCCACAGCCTCGTCCCCCCCCCTGACTTACCGTTAAAAACAATTGAGATTTTTATATCATCTGAACCGCGAGCCTTAGTAATCCATGTTTACCCAATCTTATCTTGCAAATTTGGGGGGGGTGGGGGGGGGCCGTATCTGTAAGAAATTGGCAATTTTTGTATTTTCTGTACGTAAACAGACATAAAATTAAAGCACAGAAGCCTATGGGGGTCGTGGGAACAAGCAATTGCTCATCACACAAAACCGCAAGATCGGATCAAATCATATTTGTGTGGGAATAAGCTTTTCCTCAAGGATATCTGAACAAATTATAAACAGAAGGTAGTGGAATCACGAAATTCAACCTTAGTTGAAAAATGGCGTTGAATGAATAGGTTCGCTCTCATAAGAGGGTATGGTAAGCTGTCATCATCAGGGGGTGACTAAATTGTGCACTTCTTCTTAAGACCTTTCCACTTCAGTCTCGAGCCTCACCTCGCGCTTTGCCGACATTTCACCGTCGATATACTTCAGAACAACATCTTGAGGTCAACAGGATATATGTCTGCAATGTCCTCATTACAAAATGCCCCGACAGCTAAGGTTGTCTTTTTTCCTCCTTATGCAGAGGGCAGCTCCTTGGATCTGATGCGAGACATACGCTGCCTGCACATTAGTCTGTGTTCTGACTATCAATGACAACTGCGGTCCTCATACCGTCCTTTTTGCCCGAGTTGAGCCTATGTGATATCAAGATCGTATCAGCTTCTGTGTGCTTGAACTGGAAGGCCTTCAGGACCCTCCAGAACTGTGGTTGATTCACTTGGTCCAACAGAGTACACAACTCTTTATAACCATCAGGTGCAGCTTTGCAGAATGCTACTTTGATGAAGTCTGGAAGTCGGATTTTAGTACATAGTTGCTAAGCGGTGACATAAAATCGTGGGCTGACGGAATTGCTCTCTTTTTTAATGAATACATTGGGAATACACCATTCTTCTTCTGTCCCTCTCGTCTTCCTTGATAGACCCGGAATTAACGTCGTACGGATCGCGTTTGATACAGAATAGGCATTGCGCTCCATTGTGTCGGCTCAACAGTCACACTATGCTCCAGAATCGTTGGTAAATCAACTAGCCCGATCCTTTCTGGCTAGACTGAGGACAGCTCCATCGGCGCTTTACAACTTCCCATTTCTCATTCTCCGGCTTGTACTTTGAGATTTCCCCTTTGCCTTTGGGATGCACCATCCCGAAAATGGAGGCATGGAGCTTCTATTGATACGGTCATGAGTGAAAGCGAACCGTCTTTGAGTAGACTCTATTTTGCATGACTCTGCTACCTTGGTTTCTCCATCCTG
>JAMKCH010002008.1:0-65477 GCA_023653785.1 Ophioderma brevispina
TACTATGAAAATCGTTTTATCTATAAAATGTGTTAAAATAACGTCGTAATGTAAGCATTAAAAAATGCAAATCTTAATTTTCCCGTCATTTTTAAAAAGAGTTTAAAAATTTGTAGAATCAATTCCTATTTTTTGGTAAATATTTTTTAGTTTAATTTGAAAAAGTAGTACACCATCATTTAATTTTGCATCGGCTATCAGTAACGTCTGTAGTTATGTGGATAAGGGTTAGGACTTGTAATCTTAAGGCCTGGTTCGAATCTATGTAAGGCAAGTATTGAGTTACTCATATATGATTAGGTAATTGTGACATTTAGAATGTATACATTGCCATATAAAAAAAGTCTATAAACTAGTTTTAAATTTTATTTCTTTACGTTTATTGCTTTTTTTCTCAAAATTGTTTGCCTAAAATTAACTTTTTTACAATCACATGCTAACGTAATACAAACGTTGGTACATGATGGGGTGCCATAGCTACAACATGAAATTGGTCAGAGGATTGTAATACATTTTAATTCTTATATTGTTTAAACAAGTCAAAACCACAATAACGTTGAAGCCTTAACTTTTACCCGTGCATTTTATGTTCCCTGAATGTTTCGTGTTTTTTACGGCTTCCGTTTATTTACCGTCTGCACGTTGTGAGTCCCAGCGGCCATTCAAATCCCTGTTTTTTTTACAGATTTTCTTTTTAACAGTGTGGGAAACAAAAATTCAATTGCTCTGGAACACAAAACCGCAAGATCGGTCACTCAATTGTGAATAAGCTTTTTTTCAAGGATATCTATGAACATGAATAAACAGAAGGTGCTGGAATCACGAATGCACCCTTTAATATTACTAGTACAAATGGTCATGTCTGCATATAACACAATGTTTTTCAAGCACAGTTAGAGCCGAGACACCTGGTGTCTCGTTACCGGGTAAAAAAAAAAAACGGGACACCCAAACTGTGGGGTTTTATTTACCGGGAACCAAAACTTTGATTATAACGTGATCAGCTAGTTCCAAAAACAGTCAGATTTATTATCTTACAAAATCCTATGTGTTTTTGCTTTCAACTCGCACATATATCAATCCTTTCAAGGTTTTTGTTGCACATCAAAACCAGTAACCATCGTTTAGCCATTTTTATTTCATGTCCATGGGCCTTCGTGTCCATATACTGCTAATAATTAGAGACATCCCCACTAAATATGAAATCCATCCATACATATAGCTGGTTCTGTGAATAAAACATTACTACATCCATGCTTGCTTTTTTGTTTATTTTTTTAAAGTCACTATATTTTGTTATTAGTATTATAGTCAGAGATAACGAAACTCCAGCAAGACCGTATGGCAAGGAAAAAGAAAACTCCGTCAGTCAGTCGGCTCTGCTTTTCTCTTTGTTTGATGCGATTGCATTATTATTTAACCACTCGTCACCAAAGGAAGGCAATGACAGAAGTGTAATATTTGATAGAAATGCTATTTTGAATAGAGTTTTGGGTTTAACTTACTTTTTTGATACAAATTTTCAAAAATCGTAAGCGTGTTCCTTCTGAAATGTTGCCCGTCGTGGTGCGTTCGTAAGCACATTGTAACTTTAGCCTAGCGCTGTAGGTGCCGAAAACGGGTATTAAACGCGCCAATTATGGAATTTCATTGCGGCGTTAAAACACACAAATTCAACCAGTTTGACGATGATTTATCATAGTCAACTAATAATTTCATGTTTGAAATGGAGTTATTATATAGTTTACTATAGTAACTCCATGGTTTGACCGAAGTACAAGTTTTCGGAAAGTTTTACCAACTGTGTGGAATAAACTTTTTATAGTTTTGATGTGAGTAATTCCCAAACTACTTAAAGTTGACATGTTTAGGTTAAAATTAAGCTTTATTTTCGAACCTTTGCACCTCGCAAAAAGACGGATTTCCTACATTTTCAGACTCGAATGTGTTAAAATTAATTAAAAATAAAAGGGGCCGTTTTGCAGTGTTTTAGTTGTTCGCAGATAAGGGAAATTATGGATGCTCTTGTGTTGCGTTGTGTCGCATTTGTGCTACAAGATATTGTATTAATTATATACACGTAGTCCTATTTTGTATTTTAACAAGTATAGGCCTTGGGCTCGCCTATATTTTTTTACTTTAACAGTTGTTATTCACTGGACGGTGTTAATCATGTACGCCTCCCCTGACAAGCCTAGTAAACATAAACTGGTATTGAACACGTCAAGTGGTGGCTTGCGTGCGGTACTTGAGAACGTGTCCCGTCTGTGAAATCGATTAACAATTTTGTCGTCACAAAGAAACGGGGGCCATTTAATTGGTACGGGATAAACAGTCTATGGAGTGCCGGAGAGAGGTTCGCTCACTTCTCAGTGAAAAAGCAGGTAGGAAAAATATCTTATCAAGAGATGTTCGCTCTAACTGCAGAAAGTTTCTCTCGCCCGAGTGAATATGTGTGAGCGAATGTCTCTCGGCTGAGAGCAATTCTATGGGAACGGCGACTAAATGTTCCAAGACGTCTTTACGGCCGCATCACCAAGGTCGCGACTCAAGGGCCCGTGGCAATATCTAGCACCGCGACGCCAAGCCCCTGAGTTGAGGATAGTCGCTGAAAAGCGAGCTCTGCATGAGGTTCCGAAGGCGCCCGTCATATGTCGGCCAGCTCACCTCCCAGAACGGGAGGTAAAGAGTGAAGGAAGGCCCGGAAAGCAGAAAGGCTAGACCGCCCCCTTAGGGAGAGCTTGCGGACCTCCCGTTCGAGGTCTGGCATGGCGAAAGCTGCTCGTAGTCCTCCGAAGGAACTCGAAGGGCACGATCAACTCTTCGCTCACGCCTAGACCCGCCTTAGCCGGGTCGGACAAGGTACTGGTCCCACCTCTCCCGAAAGGTCTGAGGCAGAGTCACCGCCGCCTGAGCAGACGTCTCAGCTGCGCACCGCCAAGAAATTGGGTCGCTGTCCCAGGCACAACTGTCTTCTCGGCGCATTAGAGATCGAAGCCATGAAGACCTCCGAAAGACCTCTCATACACCTGGCGAGGACTCAGCTCAGCAAACCCATCCGCCTTGGAATCGCGACAGTGAAGTCAAGACTGCTCACCAGCTCCTTCATGTGGATGGATTATCTTGGCCGCCTCCGCACCCAACCCGAATCCTCGGACCCATCATCGCAAGAGGCATACAAAGGGATCCGAGTCCTCGGTGCCTTGCTCAGAAGCAGGCACCACCGGGAGGGGGACTGGAGGGACAGGATGCTGGCTGCGACAACTGGGCCTGCGACAGCAGCAGACTGCTGAGCCTGTGTCAATGCAGGCTGAGTCGCAGGACCCAAGCCCGGAGGGTACCCCAGCCGCCACTCCCGCGTAGCCAGCCCTGGAAAACCCATGGCCCCCATGCCAAAAGGCATTGCCGGGGGGATACGCGTGAGTTGGGTCAACCCTAGCATACCCCGGGTCGCGCGGGTACCCAAGCCTTGCGTGGAGCGGTGGCCGAACCCCAAAGCCAGGGCCCACCCCGAATCCAACCACTGAGCCCTGCTGCATTGCGCCGACGCACTTGCTGCCCTAGATTGGACCCGATACCGCACGAGACCCGCAGGGATCATGCCACCCACGGGGGACAGCAACGATGGCTGCGGCACAGCGGCACAAGACCCAAATCGACCCCGGACCCAGTCCCTCAAACTGAGACCCCATCCCGTGGACGGGATCGCAGTGCAGGCAGGGTCTGAGTCACGGAAGTAGGCGCCCAGCAAGCTGGGTGACCACGGCCGTTACACGGATGGACGGCCGGTACCGCACCGACAGTCAAGTCCTGAACCACCCCGCAGGCATGGCGCATACGCACCGCCTGCGCCGGGGAATGATCCTCCCGCAGCAGAGGCTCACGTGCCGCCGCCGCGGGGAAAGCCCCTAACCCAGACAGGTTAGGTGACACCGCAGGCTCCCCGAAGAGAGTCGCGGATGACCGACGCTGGACCAGTGCTCAAGCCCAGACCAGCCCCGGAGGCCGGCGGACGAACACTGCCTGCTCATCGCCAGGCGCAGTTGCCTGCGCCGGAGGAGGCATCATCCCCGAAGGGAGAGCGCCAACCTCAGCCAGGCGAACCTCCCGCCCCGAAGGGGAAGGCTCAGCCGAGCCCGAATTACCCGTCCCGATAGACCTAGGCGCTCCTGAGGCAGCACCCCCCCCGAAAGGGAAGCACCCGCAGTCCTGAGCTTCAAGCCCGAAGGTCGGGCGTGCAGGCCTGAAGCCACCTCTATCCATACGGCTGGGACTGAGGTCGCTTCAGTGCGCTCACGCAGCGAGGTTCAAGCCCTGAGGGCGATCCCCAGTAGGTAGCGCTGGCATCCGAGGCTGCCGCGGTGGTGGTGGTTGCGGCCACCACCGGGACCAATCCCAGCAGTGCTCGGGGGAGCACCAACCAGCCGCTGCCTTCTCCGACAGAGCCCCGCGCCGTGTTGGCCTGCCTGAGGGAACTCCACGAGAGAACTCCCGCTCGCTGTCGATCTGTCCCCGTGAATCCCCGCTAGTCCTACACAATAAGACAGACAGGGGGATTCCCTAGTACACGATCGATGGCACCAGCAAGTCGGGTGGGGATTCCACTCAAACAAATTGAGGCGGTCATCCCCCCACAGAGCAGTGCTTGGTTATCGACACGTTAAGCACGCACGATACACTCAGTCACTCAGGTATTGTCCTTCTCGAATGACTCTGTAATTTACAACAAAGACAGTCCTTCAGAGAAGACAAAGAAGAATACAATCAAGACCAACAAAGAAGAGAGTTAACAGGGTAAATGACCTGGCTTCAAGGATGGGTCTTGGAGGTAATTATCGTGTCTAGCCCATAGAGACGCTGGCACAAAGGGCCGGCCGTATCACGTAACTAAATTCTAAAGACGCCTTACAAAGAAATAATCGCTTTAACTAATAAAGATTAACTTCTAAAGGAATGGTCTGGACACTCACTCAGATTAGCTTGTCTGGACAGAAATCTGTAAGGCCACAAAGAATAGTAGTTAAAAACTAGCCCTGAACACTTGGATTAAAGTCGATTTGAGACTGTCCGCAGTTTAATAATCAATACACATTGAGTAAGGGAGTTTTAGTCGTATTACTAGTATATTTAACTGGATATAAAGCCAAAATTTGTTACAGGGACGGCTCCTCTCCCCCGCCAAGGAAAAGAGCTTGTAGTGATGCCAGTCCGAACATTAAACAACATAAAGAGTGTTTACACCACCGAACCAATCAAACTGACTCAAAGTAGTTTAATAGATATAATGGGGAAATTTACCCGGGTTTCCCGAATGTGTGCAGACCAAATCTGAACCTACGGCTCAGCGCATTTGGCCAGAATTCCCGAAATCGCAATCCAAAATTCCTAAAAACGGACTCAGGACATAATTAACGGTAAACTTAGAGTTTTCACCCTAGTCCTGGCCGAACAAATCAGCACAAACCTTGGAATTCTACTCGGAATTGGGAGCAAACAGATACATCTCACCGGTAAGGTAGAGCCCCAAAGGGCAAAGAGGACAGCATGATTGGACGCCGTGACGTCAAGTGGTCTACTTCACCAGTGATCGCCTAATGAAAATTTGTTGTATATTAGTTTTTGGGGTCATCTTGTGTCACCAAAGATGAGCAATTGTAATTTATCGACAGTGGGAAACCCTAAGAGATTTCAAATATGAGGAGTTTTACAACCGTAATCTATGGCCTTAAATACAAAATACGTTTTTAGTTCCCATATAAAAACTGATTGAAAATATCAGTGTGAAACTTTAGCAATGGAGTATTAGAGTCAAGGTCATTCAATCACATTCACAGCTTTTATATTAATTGGGTCATCCACTTTTAAAAAGTATCAGGTTATGTCCATGATATTATAGGAAGCCTCAAAACCTTTATATAAAATAACTGTCAGCTACGGTTACTTGATTCAAACAAAGTCAACCATACATTCCATAATCAGCCTGGAATTTCTGATGAGGAAAATAGGGCATAGCTAAGACATGGTCCCTTGTCTGAGACATAGCTCGATTCCAATCACATTGTCATGACCACTGAAAAGAACACAAGCAATTGTCAAAATGGTTTTACGTTTTAGGTATCTTCTGATGGTGCTTTCTGCCTTCGTACTCTTGCACCACCTCCAATGAATCAGTGCTCACAAATATGTAAAAACAATTACCCTTTGGAGACAAAAAATACCCCAGATTCCATGTAGCTCAGCTATAATCATATCTGCTAACGCCCCAACTATTATTACACCTTAATACATATTCATTGAGATAATCATTCATTTTATTGGTAAATCATCCAAAACGTTACAGCTAAAATAGATCGAAACTATTTAAAAAAAAATTGCTGTTCCCGGGTCATATTTTTAACGGTTTCCCTACATCATGGTCCCCAAGAAACAAAAGTTCACAAGTTCAATATAGATTACGGTCCTGCCCGCGATATATTTTGTTTGGTGCTCCATTAAAAAACGGGATTTATCTCCGATCCTAACAACAAAAAAATGGCGTTCTTCGGCTCCGAAGCGAAATGCGTCTCTAACCGCCGCTGAGATAGAGGAAATTATCTAGAAAAAGATGCAAAAAACACCAAAAGTGTCATCAAAAGTTCGGTTAAATTGTTCAATCTTTACTGCAAGGAGAAGGGGACGTCATAGCAACAGGCGGAGGCCTTACCCGCGGCCGACTTGATGTTCTGTTAGGCCGCTTCTTTGCAGATCTCGGAAAAGCGATGGTGAATATTACGCGAAGAAGAGCCTTCAATCACTTAGATACGGCCTTCAGTGGCATTTTGAAGGCATACGGGGAATATCGACATGTCAACGGACGGAATTCAAGCAGTCGAACGTGATATTCAAGAGTTGTGTTTAAGTTAAAACAACTAGGAAAAGCTAAAGTACAACACAAGAAGGCAATCCATCAGGAAGACATGGCTAAGATTATGACATGCGAGTGCAGTGGATCAGTCTACACCCCGTGACTTCAGATAAGGTGTTCACGACTACCATGCTGTATGTTGCTAATCGAGGTCGTTGAAAACTTCGTCAAATGACGAAGAAGCATGATGTTTAAAAGTGGATATGACCCTTAATGGAATCAAATAGTGCAGAACTAGTGGTGGATAAGTTGACCAAAAAACAGACTTGGTGAAATGATGAAACCTGGCGTGAAGGTCTGGCCAAAGTGAGCCCGTGATGTATTCAACACCCGCGAACCCAGTGCATTGCCCTGTTGCAAGTTAGAGAAGTTACATCAGTAGTCGTAATCCAGAATGTGAGCTTCTGGCAAAGGCCGAGACTGTGCCTAAAGGTGGATATGGTATGACATGTACCGTGGGAAAAAAACACCCTGTATGAAAAAACTAAACAAATCTGCAAAGAAGCCGGAATTGTCACAACGTACACAAACCACTGTTTGCGGGCTACTGCCGTCACGTCTCTCGACAGTGCTGGAATTTGAAGCGGCGAGGATATTAGACTGTGTATGGCCATAGAATCAGAGGCAAGTATTCGCAGTTATTCCAAGACGAGCGAGGACAAGAAAAGAAGCATTTGAGTGCTGCCATCTCAAAGTTGATGCCATCTTCCAAAGTTGAATAAACACTTCGCCATCGTTATAGTGGAGTTCAGCTTCCTTTGGAAAGTCTCCCGTACCTTCTTTCCAGCCATCAACAAAACAAGGTACTCTGCCTTCCAGTTAGTGCGCCATTACTTGCGCCCCAGGTTACTCCTCGTGATGTAGATGTGGAAAAGACGTAATTGGTTTATGACATCTGCACAAGAAGAGAGAGTATACTTAAGGATTCTGATAATTCCCCTGTTGGTGGACAGGATATCCAACATGGCCTTGGGATAAGCAGTCGGCTACACTTGTGCGCAACAGGAAAACAGGTCAATTTCACAACTTGCAACGTGCAGCTGCGATCAATAACAATAGGCCAAAGTAAAGAAAAAGAAACACATGTACGGATGTTTTATTCTTGACAGTTCCGTCCTAGCTCCTATCTCACTTTCTCACACACCATCACCTTTTGTGTTTATTTGACGCTGTTGAACATTTTATTTAAACTTAAAGTTAAAATTTATTCATAACATTGGAAGTTGTGATTGTAATTGAACGACATGATTGATAAACAATTGAACTTATCAGATATGCTATCGAGTGATTGATACACTACCAAAACATTAAGGAAAGGCTTACGGAGGATAGAATCAAAGGAGAACAACTATTGGTCAGTAAAAATTATTTTAAATTACATTTTATATCATGACTATGTATGAGGTGTAATAAAACAAATACAACATGTTAATTCAGGGAAATAGTGCAATATTTATCCCTCGGGAATGGTACAGCCTATCAACCACCGGGGTCGGGGTGATAGGCTGTATGTAGACAGTAACGAGGGATAATAGTTGCACTATTCCTTCAAACATGTTATTAACCCAGGGGTTAAAAACAGGGTTAAACCCACGGATCAGGTTAAATCTTGTCATTTCTAGGGGATATTTAACCCAGGGTTAAAATTTAACATGGTGAAGTTAGTTAAACCCACTTTTGTGAATACCGGCCATGTAGTGAAAATAGGGGTCAACCGAATGACTGTTGTCTTCCGATCCGATAACCGATATTACAATTTAATATCGGCCGATATCCGATCCGATATTGTTGAGCGTTTATATTGTAATAAATATCGTATCAAAAATACAATTTAAAATTGGCTTTTCTTACCGATATTTGAGAGAAACCAAAAACGTCAGCACAGCAGCAGCCTTTTATGTTGAAATTGATGTTTTGGTTTCTTTTAATCCAATCTTAGAATTAGTATTTTTTTTATAAATGCAACGAGAAGAACCTATCCTATTGCATACATACTCAATCAATGCAATGGGTAACATAGGGTTGATCCAGGAAAATATAAAAACTACAAAAAAGTATATGGTACTGTAATTTTTTAACAGCTATTTGGCTTTTCTTTTTTTTTAGCTGTATTTTTTTTTTTTTTAATTTTGGGTTTTGTTAAATTAACATTTCACTTTTTTTTTTTTTTTTTTTTTTTTTTTTTTTTTTTTTTTTTTTAAAAACAAATATGAATTCTCAGATTGGATTAAAACAAACCAAAACATAAATTTCAGCATAAAAGAGACTGCTGCTGACATTTGGTTCTCTCAAATATCGGTAAGGAAAGCCTCTTTTTTTGCCGTCCGATATTTTACAGATATGGGTATACGGCCCCATACGATATCCAATCCGATTATCGGTTGAACCTTAGTTTAAAACTAAAGACACAATCAGTGATCCACAGAAAAATAATTGAAATTTGAAGGAGTAGCTCAAAAGTGAAGGTGGCTGTAGAATTCCTCATAGGTTAACAAAACATACAAAAAAACGGTAGTGCTGAATAAAGTGCTAATCTCCATTTAATTGAGTGCTTATTGCAGTCAGCGGCCTATAACATTAACTGCAACATCAAGTTTTATTGTTATTAGATTACATTTGGTCTCACTTATTGCACGTCATCTTAGGATACATCGCTGATACAAAAATATGATTTTCAGTTTGTGATTTTTCAATTATAAGGGATTGTTCCCCATTATGTATATATTGTGTTCTGTACTTAATATGGAGAGCCTGGCACTTGGCTAAGTTACCATGGCAAACAAACTTGCCGTTTTGATGGTAGAAGCGATTCAATACTCTGCTAATATTTATGGTTAATCAGGAACAAAACAATAATGGCATTGACTTCAAGGCTGTCTGCCGGTGATTCCCGTAATCAAATTTTCACGTTCATTCATCACACTCCGATTGGAGCTTCCGCGGTCGGGAAGATTAATTAGAGGCTCGACAGATAAGGGCAGGCAGGAAAAAAAATGCATATTTCCCGGAAGATGGTCGCATTTCCCATAAATTTTCCGTAATTTTTAATGCAATATCTTTATCTGAAAAGTCAAAATTTCCCCAACTGGTCAAATTTTCGCGGAAGAGCTCCTAGATTCCCCACTTTTTCCAGTACGGCTAAGGGACATAACAACGGCCCCATAATGCCTGGCACACAGCAAACAGTATGTATCTCCTGATGACGTAGAGATGGCATATTCATTATTGGCATTGGATAGCAGGAGATAGCCATTATCAAAATAAGTTTGACACAATCGTTCAATGGCGGCGCCCTGTGGTGTCAACAATTTGCTGAGTCACTGTCAGAGGCCTGCGTACCCAATAAAATGGTGTTTTTAATCTTGGGAATGAAATGGTTTGAGGCTCAAATTTAGGGACGACAATGAGAAAAATACAGCCTTTCATATATATCATAAATCAATACTACTCCAGGTTTAATCAGGGGGTCCCAAAGACGATCGGAAACACGCCACCTTTAAACAGTCTGATAGTTGCCATTTTAAGGAAAATTTTGTTTTACGTGACGTATTTCAGTTGAAAATAGTCAAGTAATTATTGAAAACGTGTATGATGCATCCATAATTCAGGGAAACTTACCCATAGTGTGAAGACAAATAAAGGTTCACTGACTATCCTATCTGGATGCACTTGTTGGTATGATGTGTTTGAGGGGGCGTACATATGATCCCACCACACGATGACCCAATTGCTTTGGCAAGGTAGACAGAACTGAAGGTGCCTGAAGTGCAAATGATGCCTCATGTGGTTAAAAAAATACAAATTTCCCTGACAAAAGGATAATGTAGATAAAACAGAATTTTTAAACATTTTATTAGCCTAGATGACCTCACTTTAGTTAACACCTAAAGCAAGGGTCAAAATTACTTGTTTTGGGCTACGTGGGCTACTTGAGCATTTCTGTTAAAAAGTAATTCTCGTAGTACATTGTGCCATTGGCTAAAAATTTTCACAGGGCTATTTTGTGAAAACTGAGGGTTAATTGCCCTTAGCCCTCATGTATTTTGAAGCCCTGGACCTAAAGTGAACCTGACAAAGGGTTATGTTTTTGCTTTTCAAAAGGCCCATCAAAGCATGCGGCAAGAAATGGCCAAAAAATTCTCAAAGGACCCATGAAGATACACCATCCCAGGAATACTCAAAGAAGGATATCAAAGTCCAGGGTCCGATCGCTAATAGGCCCGTCCCTAGCCTCATCCCCAGGAACCTCAGATTTTATCGGAAAGTGGTCAAAATTGGTATCAGAAGCTACAAATTTTTTTTCATTGAACCTGTGAAATCTTAATGCTAAAGATGTACTTGGTTTGGATCTTATGAGCGAAAATATGCCCTATTTTGGCGACCAATATTAATTTTAATCAAAGCCTATTCAAAGCAACAATTCACAAGTGTCAAAATATGTGGCATTATCAACAGAAAAATCTATCACACAGTCACTGACAGAGCCAGGCTATGAGTTCGGTTTACACACATCGTTAATTCAACAAAAACAAGTCAATCTATGTAAATTTGGAATCGACAATGAAAATTATTTAAAAAATGAAATTAGTATGGCAAAAAAAAAAAATTAATAAACACTAAAAATGCATTTTCAGCCTTAAAGGTGCAACGAGAGATTTCAAGTATAATATGAAGGAGTTATATAGATTAGACACTCAATAGATTCCTACCTTTATTTGGCTACAGGAAATAACTTAAAATGAAAACAAAAGGTGATTGTATAGTATTATGCTTTATTTCAATAGAAACATAGGTTGAATTTCGTTTTGCTCTTATATGAAATTGAAATTTACAATTTTTGTACCAAGAAACGTTTCTCAGCTTAATCGACCTTCCAGATGTGGATGTTTTTGATGAAAGCTTTACACCAGTGCAAAAATCAGAATTTTCACATTTTTTAGGGGACACTGTTATTTTAAATCTTTGTTGCACCTTTAAAATTCTAGAAATTATTATTAAAGGCTTGTTTAGTTAAAAATGTTTCTTTTGTTTACCTTCTCCAATTTTGTTGACAATAGTGACGATAGCCCAAGTTGGGAAACATAGTGTAGCAGACTCTCCATCTCTTTTCGTACATCATCTGTTTTAAAACAAAGAAAAGGGACATTATAATCCTACATAAAGGCCAACAAAAAGCGTTAGTTATAGTAGGCCGTGCACATTTTTATTTGGAAGCCATTTTAACCACATTTATTATTTTTTTATTTGAACTGAGAAATGTCTTTTTAGCCAAAAAAAAAGTCTTGGCGATAAAAAATTTGTTTTCATTTTTTTTAAATAAAACTACAAGTGATCCAAATCAAAGTTTATTATAACTCAGATTTTACAGTAGAATGGTACAAGGCCTGTAAATTTGAGGCAGTCCTTATTCTGAAGGACCGTTATTCTGAATGTATCTTAATCCAAAGGACCGTCATTCCGAAAGACCATTTCCGAAAGACCGTTATTAGGCAAAAAAAAAAAACAAGTTGTCTCGGAAGAAATGTGAAAAATCGCAATGTGAAATGCGTTTTAAAATTTTTTTATAGAAAAATGCAAATGTGAAATGCGTTTTTTCTGTTTTTTTAATGCATTTTTGGCCCACTTTTTTCAATTTTTTTTTTTCGGCCCGCTTCGCTGCCGAAGTTTAATTTTTTCTGAATGTTTTTACAAAACAAAAATTGCGAGTAAAACCATAAAAAAAATGTTTGTTCGTCTTGGGCCGTACGAATTTAGCAATGGGCTTTTTCCAATAGGAAATCCAAATTTACATTATGACAGCTAGTAGCTGGTTTAGACATATGCAAAAATCAGGAAACACGGTCCTTCGGAATAACGGTCCCCATGTAAAATTCAGTATAAGTCCTTCAGAATAAAAACCCTTGAATAACGCCACCTTTAAAAAAATAAAAAAAAAAAAAAAACTGGTGAATTCGTATTAATTATAACGTTCTTGGGAATAATGGTCCTTCAGAATAATGGACCCTTTGGAATAACGGGCTGATACCCAAAATTCCAGAAAAAAATCAAGACGGCCCAAAAAATCGGGGGGAAAAAATCAATCACAACTTAATGCAGCAACATTTTTTCGTCAGAAGGCTGAAGCTATTGAATTTAATCTTTTCCAGCAGTTACAAAAATTGCATAATTCCGGGAAGATTCCCACTTTTTCTATGTATTTCTATAATACTGTAAAAGTTCAGATTCCCTGACTCAAAGTTCCCGGGAGATGAGCTTCCTAGATCCCACTTTTTCCCACCATGCTGGGGTGCCCTGGTGTTTTCCAGTACTTTGTGTATCAGTGGTTGTTGAGCATGGGGGATTCCAAACAGTAATTTGAGGAAACGGCTACGTGCATTACTATTGCCAGTCTCGGTCCCAGTGCATACAAATTCATCTCTTAAACCTTTGTTCAAAAGATCTTGTAATATCCTGATTAATTAAGTAACAAAGTATTAATGTCAAAATCAGTTGAGGTTAGTGGGAAACCTCGCTGCAAAACAGTGAATTCCAATACCCGTCATTTAGATTTAAATTTCGTGACCAGGCCTGTCTTAGTCAAGTCTGTGTGTAACCGTTCGATATGCCGTAGAGCGACCTCTACGTTAAGTCTTTGAAAACAGGACTAGCACCCGGAAGTTGATATGCCGTTTTGAATTCGCTGTTGCTGTTACATGTAGTTTGACATGTCCTAACCCCCCTGGCCTATTTTGGTCAAAATGGTAAAAAACAATGATTTTATCTAAAAAGTGGACTCGTGGACAATGGTGCCCAGATGAGTTTCTGATGGTTCAACTGTGTTTTCAAATCCTCTGTGTTTCACCATGATTGATGAGGAATTGCCTAGCCACTGATTCAGTTTTGGACAAAAAATGATTTTTAAAGAAAAATGGACATTTGGATGGTTTCCGACTCCTTTGTTTCAATGGTGTAAGAAAGCTTGGACCAGATTCAGCTCTTAGGTGTCAAAATGGTTTAAAATAAGACTTTAAAAAATGGGGGGACACTTTGAATGGTCCCAGATGGTTTGGATGGTTCCTTGATGTATATTGCCTGAGAACTCAAATCGACCATTTCGGTTCAAAAATGGGGGCCAAAATAATAAATGTTAAACAAAAGTGGACATTGGGTGGTTCGAAATGGTTTCTACATGTATATGAGGTTGAACCACATTTTATCATTGTACTTGCATAATTAATCATTTGTTAACAAGCTACCAGTCCTAAACAAAACGGCTCCGGTTCCCTCAAAAAATTTACACCAAGACCTGTTAGAGCTGCCTTTTTTTAGATTTCTGGCTCCCCTGGTTGAAATTCATCTTTTAGGATAGGATAGAAGGCCCAGCTCCTTCCTCCCCAGCTCCTTTAGTCCCCACTTACCAGTAGGAATTTCATTGATCTCTGGACTCATGCTTAGTCTCCTGCGCTTTCTTGTCAAAGGGTGGTGTTGTGTAGGCCTTCACTTGTTTGTTCTGTGTCAACATCATCCTGATCACTTCCGGCACTTACCAAATCTGTGGCTTCCTAACCGGTCTGAATCAGAGTCTTTGGGTAACCTTGGAAGTACTCTTAGATTCACACCGTCAAAAGCTGGACAGCAAAAATACCAGGTTGAACATTGAATTTACCAAAAGCCTGCGCAGGGATTCCCGTATTGGCCCCCCAATTTTTTTGGCCATCTGGTAATTTACAAATGAGATGTTTGTTAGTTGTTTATTTTTAAAATTTGTCTGACCCCCCCCAAATGGAACCAGTCCTTCCATGGCCGTACTTAAATTACAGCAATAATGCCAACCTTTTTGAAGAGCGTCCCCCCAATTTTAAAATTTGATATTTTTTTGGCACAGTGTACTTTGGTGATTGCTTAGGAAACTATACCTGTCGAACGAGAATGCTAAAAAATTGCGTATTTATCATAAAATAAGCGATTTGTAATAAGATTTGGATCCAGAATTGGAATACGGCAGCGCCGGAAATGCTAACGTTTATGTCCGTCCATGAATAGTGGTGCCACCTCGCCGAAATAACCTCTAACTTGGATTTGCCTTGAACCAATAAAACACCTATGGATGACGTAGGCCACGTACATGTGCGCTATTTCACAGTGGAAGGCCGTTCCCGCATTGTTGAATTATTATCCGGGATCCCGATAATAATTAAATTATTCTAATTACAAATTCCTTCGTTTGTGAGACACATACATTTTCAAGCTTAACCCATTCCACGGTATGGTATGATTAACTAGCCAGTTACCAATTAAACCGTGTAAAAATCTCAAATTTTTTTTGAAATATTGGGGGCATCTTAAAAAAAATGTGCTATATTGCTTTAAAAACTCAGTCAGAACCAGAGAAGACCTTCTCTGCTCAAACTCACAGTTGAGTTTTTTAATATTGTGGGGGTCTCCACTTGGTGTCGACTCTAAGAGTGTAAAAATCAAGCTTGCCCTGCGTTGCAGACAAATTCGATGCGTTGGTTGATATGTAAATTAGTTTCTCGCCAGTCGACTGCACTTGCAAAGATTAAAGCTTTCCCAGATCGGATTAACTTTTTTTCACTGAAGATCCAAGTTAAGCAAGGATTAACCGTCATGTTTTGGTTTAACTTTCCGCCATTTCTGTTACCTTAGCACTTCTAACCATAACATGCAGTGGCATTTTTACGGTTTTACACCTCGGCAAATTTAGCCGTTGGGGGTGTAGGCTCCCCTTGAGACCGACCACTTCCGGTATGCGCAAATAGTGTCCATTTTGGATTTGTGAACCCAATGTCCCCCCATTGTCTCTTCCGTGAGTGTGACTTTTTTTTAACAACACAAAAACAACACTTCTATCATCCCATAGGGTGCGAAGTAAGTTTGAAGTTTTCTTGATTCCCCGCATGCTTGTTGATGGTGCCAACTCGGCCGTATTTTAAGATAAACGATCGTATGCCTTCTCAGTGAAGTTGAAGATTGGAATCGACGAATATGATACAGCGTCCAAGATGTCGGCAAGATGTGTAGTCATGGCACTAGATTCTTAAATCGTTTGTAGTCCTTTAGACCACCGTGAGATGTCCAAATGTGGAAAGACAACAACACCCAGCAAAAAGGTTCGCCCCGCCCGCATGAATTGATTTACGAGTCCGACATGAACTCGTTGCCAGTGTCATATATCATAGGCCTTTGTTGTTCCGCGAGTTTGACTGTTCTTACATTAACCTTAGTACTGAACTTCCTAACCACTGCAAGTCAAACAAAGCAGCCAAAGATGGAGGAACAGCTGAACTTTTATAGAGGGCGTTCCTTTGTTAAACAACGCATTTTCCTTTAGTTGTTAACCTCATTTACATATGCTAATGAAAGTAGTTCTGGAAGATCAATTAAATCGGTGTAAGGAACATACGCAATCTGCGGGTTTGATGTGGTGATTGGTATGCCACGAGTGAACTCATTCACACAGGCACGCTGTACAAAACCCCATCTGCGTGTTGAATTGCAGAAGTAGCATGCATGGCAATACGCGCGCAATCCAGTGACATTATTTAGGCTATATTTTTTTTATTTTTTAATTTTTATTTTTGAGGATGAGAAATTCCGACGAGGGAAAAATAAAGAAAAAGGGATAAATGTAAACTAAACAAACCGGGCAAAAAGCAAGAAGAAATAAAAAGGCAGGAAGAACTCGAACGGCGTACAGCTGGGGAAATGTAATTTGTAAGGATCTTTTTGTGGACGGATGGCGTAACTTCTGGAGGTTGTAAAGTTGAGGTATATAGAGAGGATGGTCATAGAGAAGATGAAGATGACAGTCCCATATATAATAATGTTATCAAATTATTCAGAATCTATAGGCCCAGATGGAGAGAGAGAGATCAATTCGTAATAAACCCAAACTATCTTCATACGATAGTAAAGAAGTTCATTTATTTCACATATTTCACACATATTTAGTCACAATATTTGAATATTATAACCATGAATAACGATAAATGGCTGTCAAATTTTTATAGCACGTTCGCTTCATATAAGGAAATGAGTGGTCGTGTCACATTACCATCGGATGTGAAATTTACTGATACTACATCAGAACGCTCAACCGCACGCCGCCCGGCACGCGGCGGCATGTGCGGTAAGTTGCTTGAGTTTTTAAAATGTGAGCCGTCACCTCGCCAAAATATTCATCTGATGCCGCGCGTTTAAAATCTCCAGTTGTGTAACTATTTAGAACAAATCTATTTGTGTTTAAACACGTTAGCATTAAAACTGAGTAAATGTTGTTACTTAGAGGCCTCATACACTGGTGCGTCTGTGCAAGTAGTGGCCGCCCCCTGTGGTCGTGGTCTAGTCCTGCTGAGCCATGACTCCTCCTATGTACAATTATCATATCTTAACTTAATCAATGGAGGAGGCATGCCAAAGTGTGTAACTGATATGACATAAATTTTGTCTCACATTCTCCATTACTTTTCACGCTTCATGCCAATAAATATTACCGGATTCCACCTGGAAAGTATTCCTTAGAGTCTTATCAACAACAGGATATTTTGTAATAACTTCATCACGTTTTATGAAGTGGAAATTAATGAAATTTCAAGACTTGAACTTACAATTCTGACGGTGACTAGTTTCCTGATTTTGTATTTGCCAAGTGCTTAATGAAATCTTTAGCTTGTATTTCCAATTGGATATTACCAGTGCTAAAGGTAGAAGAGTGTTAGCGCCAGCACCGTTTTTATATGAAAATTGGAGGTGACATTTGTCAGTGGTCTAATTTGAAGCTCCCAAAAAATTCACGTTTTGGACTTCCCCTATAAGACTGTTAAGCATCCTGTTAAAGAAACAATCATGTAAAGTCCCAATTATTGGACTCGTTCGTGGTCAGCGCGTGCGGATTTTGCTCAGCAGGCAATAATTATCGCGTTATCACGGGACCGCTAAATGTACCACCCAGGGTTAGCTCCCGACATGCGACGCGCCAGACAGTCTTCATTGTTATGGAAAGACTTTCCCGATGCGTTAGTTTGAAAATAAGACATATATATTAGGTAGAATTATTATTTGTTTTTTTATCAATGAATTATGATTTTTCACTATTTCATCATTGGTCCCCGCCAACTTTAGGTGGCAAAGGGGGAACTAAAATGCCCTGCTCAGGGTGTGTGTTGCGTGTTTGGTCCCAAGCAATCTCTTGATCTAAGCAAGTGTGGGTGTCCATCTTCGCAACATAGAGGCATCTCAAGTAGGCGTTGGCTGGGATGTACAGTGGGTCATGGTCAAAGGTCAATATGGTCAAAAATAGGGTCCAATTTTGATAAACTAGGCTTATATTGTTATAACCTTGTCAAACACTATATCTTTTGATCTAAGCAAGTTGGGTGTCCATCTTCGCACCATAGATGCACCCAAGGAGACAGTGGATGAATTTGGAGGTGGGTCATGTGGCATGGTGAAGGTCCACTATGGTCAAAAAAAGGTCAACTTTGGTCAAAATAGAGATATAAGCCTTATAAACACGATATCTTTTTGATCTAAGCAAGTATGGGTGCCCACCTTCGCACCATAGATGTCACCCTTGTAGACGGTGGATGAGTTCGGAGGTGCATGTGGCATGGTCAAAGGTCAAATCGGTCAAAAATGGATAAATTGCTATAATCATGGCAATTGTGGCAGGATTATAAAACTTGTTGGTGTGGTCAACATTCAGTGGGCAGAAAAATTGAAGGTCATTTCAAGGTCATGTGAGTCCATTCAAGTCAAATGGGATATATTGCTATAACCCTTGTCAAATGTGTAGGATGATGAACTTGTGGTTGTGGTCCACATTTGGTGCCGAAAACTTTGAAGGTCATTTCCGTCATGCAGGGTCTTCAAGGTCAATGGAATTAAATTGCTATAGCCCTTGTCAAATTGTGGTAGGATGATAAACTTGGTGGTGTGCCAACTTCCGTGCCGAAAATGTGAAGGTCTTTTCAAGGTCAGGTTGGGTTACCTGGTGTTGAAGGTCCAACCCAACGTAGTGGTAATAGACACTTGGTGGGTGTGGACACCATTCATGTGCCACCATTTGATGGCATTTCAAGTCATGTGGGTCCTCCAGTCGAATCCATACACATGGTATATGGCATGAAACTGGATGGTGTAGTACGCATTCATTGCCAAAAAATTTTGTTTTTTTTTTTTGTGAAGGTCATTTCAAGGTCAATAAGGGTCCTCTAAGGTCCAAATAAACTACAAATAGTTTGTATGGTCATGTAGTCACATTTGATACCGTCAATTGCAACTGCTATGGCAAGTAACAGCCTCAGTGGTTTTGAGAACCACTTATTTCCATCACAATTCTCCCTGTGAGCTTAAAATTATAGTTCCCTCCATTTACTATCGCGACGGCGGGGGACCTTTTGTGGTTCGAGAACAGTCTTGTTAAGACATATGGTCGTGCAAGTCAGAAACGTCTCTTTTTTGTTTCACACCAAAGTTGAAAAACCACGCCAATTTTCAATTCACAGATTGTAACTTTTAATGTGTACACTTGAGACCCAAAATTTATATATGGCTGGAAGCTTAGATTCCAAGGATTCAATTCTACTAAAATAAGCGTAATTATACAGGGTGGGTAAAAAGTATATAGGGTGTAACATGAAGAAATGTTCATTTTTTCAACCTAATGAAGACCCTGCATTTTTTAAATCAAAATGATGACAAACCACTTATAATTTTGAATGATACTATTATGGCTATCAATAAAAAATATTAAGGGTGCCTGTTGTCTGGGGAGGCAGAAAGTACAGGGTATCAAAAACGTACTTTCAAATGTTAAAAAATAGCAAGTATTGAGCCATGAAACTTTTGAAGTATTTTCTTTACATTATACACTTTCTAAATAGTTTAATACACACTTGTATTTTCAACACATTTCTTTATTTTTTTAATGAAATCTACCAATTTGCATTATACAGGGTGGGTCAAATGGTAAATGTGGTTCTTCGGCACATTAAAATAGAATAAAACTCGTATACCAAATTTGACACTAGGGTATTTTAAAAATGTCAGCAGTTTAATGTTTAAAATAACTGAAATGGGAAATTAATTATTTGTACACAATTTTAAAATATGTTGGTATCTAGGTTGGCTGAAAAGTTCCTCTTTTGTCACTATACCGGGTGGGCTACTTATATACGTATAAACATTTTTACAAACGTGTTGAGGGTTTCACCCACAGTGTTCAGGGTGATTTAACATTAATACTGATCACCATTTGCTCAACACTGTCCATTTTTAAAGTGCAGCTATAAGACACATGATATCTTCAGGTCCTCAACTTAGGACAAGGTCTCATTGACCATGACGAATTTAATTATTTTTTTTTGGCAGACCTACTTAATAGCATATATTAATTAATTCACTTGGAATTATTTCAAATTAATTGTGTACAAGTACAGTCATCTTTATTTTTGTGCAATTTAATTCTTTAACATGGAAATGTTGAACCTGACACGCCAACATTGGGAATCATATATTTCATTTGGTAAACCGTTAGTATGTTGGTAACTACACCCCTACGTCACGAATTTAATTACATCATTTTAATATTTGTGTACAACAAATTAGTTGTCGAATTGATAAAGGTATACACTTATCTTTTATGTGTGTGCAATTTTAGGCTTCTAGCATTTATACTTTTGAAGTTATGGGGAGCTCCGAAACAAGTTTTGCCTTTTTCACACTATTTGTGTGTAACTCTATGGCTCCTCACCGCCGCTCCTCACCGCCGGCACCACCTGTGGACCGCATCGGTACCTTCGTGCTCTAACTTTGTTATAGAAATCCAAAAACCCTGGGACGTCTTTTTATTTTAAAGAGAACTAACGGCAACAAAATAAAACCACATTTATTGAGATAGACTAAGTTGGAAATATAGAAAAAACATTAGATACCTGAAAAAAAAGGCAGCCGTGAAACAAAACCACCATATTGGGCCTTTTTGGGGGGACCAGTTTCTGACTTGCGACCATTCCTGACTTGAGGTGAAAAATAGTCGGATTTACTTTGCGTTTAGGGTAATGTTATATGCCGAATTGGAGCGTGCCCGACGTGGCAAGAAATTATGCACTTCACAATAAATTCATACACACAGATGCACACAATCCCCCGGTCTTTCGCACACATTGAAACATGGAAGGTCTGGTGTCGATCATTGTGAATTCTTCCTCATGAAAATGACATTTTTTCGGGAATGCATATAATATTCTGACTTCATTCAATAACATTCTAACAGGTTTAATGATTTTCTTTAGATGACCTTGTTCTGCTTGTATACTATCAAGCTTGAGATTGTTTAATCTGAAGTGTTTCGGTAGCCGGATAAAGCGGCTACCTACCCAGGTTTCGGTAGCCGTATACAGTAAAGAGCCCGGAGTGTTTCGGTAGCCGTACGCACCAGCCTTAAGGACGCGTACAATACACACTATGTTCAGAGGGCGCAACCGGGAAACGAGGTTGTTTTGGTCTTGAGCAGTTCGACATCAAATATGCAAGCTTTTTCCTCTTTACGGAAAACAATGTGCATTGTTCTTCCGACAACAACACAGTTTAAAGAATTGGTTGAAAAATAGACTTAACTCTTTCTTTTTAAAGAATTTGAACTTGCACTAGTGTTCTGTAGAATCAACAAAGTATTGCTGTGAAGCACATGCGGGTAATCGCTGAACCACGATTGCGTGGTCTGCTAGCGTTCTAATTTACATATCAATCACAGCGTCAATAGAGTGAATCGATTGGCAGCTTGAATACGGCATCTAACCTGTCAGCAAAGTGATGTGTAGCTGAAAAAGATGGTGACTGAATATTAAATCTTATTTTTGAAGCAATTTGAATTTGGGAAACATCTCGGTAAATGTCGGGATTATTCCTGCGGGTAAATGCAATGGGCGGGCTCGATAAGTCTTTAGCTCCTGACCAAAAAACACTACAGAAGAGAGTTAAGTGGATTAACACAAGTTCTGAGTACGGTATTTACATCACTTCAAAATTGTATGCCTTCAGAATTGCTTAAGAATATCCCACTATATCCTCGTCATTTAAAGCCATTTTTAGCCATTTTATCGACGAGCCCTTTGATGTATTGTTCTTGTGGGTCTCTTTCAATTTGCAGATTGACCAAAATTCCATTCCAAAGCCGCACCGTGGTTGGGAGGTTTCGGTATTTGTGGGAAGGTTCTGAGTGATAGTATTCCGTTTTCTTTTCATAGGCTAACACAATAATCGGGAATAGTCTACAACTTTAGGCCTTCATAAAAGAATTCCTAAAAAATGTGCTTGTTGTCCGTCACACTCGGTTTCGCGATCGGGCCTATTACTAGGTCTGTCCTCGGAGTCTGTTTGCAAGAACCGTTTTTTTTTAATGTTTGTACTTTTTATATAAGAATTTAAGCTTCATTTCTGGTGTTCAAAAATTTGTGCTGAAACGGTTTGAAGATGCTATTTTTGATAATTCACATTGTGAAATCCTGAACGAAACAATTCGGACTTGTAAATTTAAGGTCGTACTCTTTCCCTCCTGCAGAAAATAGGTCGGTCTTAAGACAGCATTTTTTTATTTATTATACTTGTTTATTTCTTTATTATATATTTGCTAATTCTTATTTTTTTTATTGTACCTTCTTAATTTATTCCGTTTTTTTTTTTTTTGTTTATCTTAGACAAATATATATTTAGTTTATATTCGTCTCAGGTTTTATTAATAATTTTTGCTCTTATAAACAATTTATTACATTACATTACTTTGGCGTATAAGAGAGAGCGATAAAAGAATGTTCTGGCCATTGTCGTGTTTTATGCGCTTTGTAACCTACAATAAAGCGTTTTATAAAAGCACTGTATTGTAATAATTGCATTCGTTAATCAGAATAAATTTTGCTCAAAAGAGTGGCTTCCAGAATATATAGTTGTTTCTCGTTCGGAAGGAAATGTCTATAACTGCTTAATACAAAAATACTTCACAAACCTCGTATTTCTATATTGATATTTCCACCGACATGTCTATTAAAAATGCTAGGCCTACATTTTTTAATAATAAAAAAAAATAGCCGCTCGCCGAACATCAGTTTTCATACCATTCAATGGAGGGGAGTTTTGCATTGCCACAGATTTCCTTATTAAGCATCTATTGTGTTACTAGCCGGGAGCCCACGCTGCGCGCGGGCCCCCCTAGATGAAAGTATACCCTCTAGATAATTTCCTGATTTTTTTCAAAGGGACTGTATTCGACCTAATTAGCACCCCGAGCAACTTAAGTCCGTCATTAAGCATGGCCAAGTTACCCAATATGGACCCCTGGATGACCTTTGAACCCCGCAATGACCCATCAAAAACGTGCCAACAACCTCGTACGGCAAGCTCTACCACCATTCAAAACTTGGCTAAGTTTATCACCTGATAAGGACCCCTGGATAACCTTTCACCCCAAAATTACCCCTCGAAAACATGACAAAACGCGTAGTGATACTCTACCACCATACCAAACTCGTATCCATATCAAAGCACGGCGAAGTTACCCACTAATAGGAACCCATGGGATGACCTTTACCCCCAATGACCCCTCAAAATGTGACCACTAAACTATTACTGGTAAAACTCTACCACCAACCAAAACTCATATCCAGACGTGCAAAGCACGGCCAAGTTACCCCATAATGACCCCGGGATGAACTTTGACCCAAAATACCCCTCGAAAATGTGACCCTAAACTCGTACGGCGAAACTCTTACCACCGTCCAAAACTCACCTCCATTAGGTCAAAGCCGGCCAAGTGACCCAATATGACCCCGGATGAACCTTTGACCCCCAATGATCCCTCGAAATTGTGACCACTAAACTCGTCGCAAAGATCTACACCATACCAAAACTCATATCCAGACGTCAAAGCACAGCCAAGTTACCAATTACATGACCCCTGGATGAACTTTGACCCCAAATGACCCATCGAAATGTGACCCTAACTCGTACGGCGAAACTCTACCACCGTACCAAAACTCCACATCCATAAGGTCAAAGCACGGCCAAGTTCCCAATAAGGAACCCCTGGATGACCTTTGACCCCCCAAATACCCCTCCAAATGTGAACACTAAACTCGTACGGCAAAGCTCTACCCCCATACAAAACTCATATCCATACTCAAAGCACGGCCAGTTTTTTCCCAATCAGGACCCCTGGATGACCTTTTACCCAAAATGACCCCTCGAAAACGTGACCACTAAACCGACGGCGAAGCTCTACCACCGTACCAAAACTCACATCCATAGGTCAAAGCACGGCCAAGTTACCCGATAATTACCCTGGAGACCTTTGACCCCCAAATTACCCCTCGAAACGTGACCACTAAACTCGACGGCAAAACCTACCACCATACCAAACTCATACCCATACCTCAAAGCACGGCGAAGTACCCGATAATGACCCCCTGGATACTTTGACCCCCCAAATGACCCCCTCGCAAACGTGACCACAAACTCGTACGGCGAACTCCACCACCACACCAAACTCATTCCATACTCAAAGCACGCTCACGTTACCCGATATGACCCCTGGATGACCTTTACCCCCAATGACCTCTCGAAAACAGGACCACGAAACTCGTACAGCGAAACCCTACCACCATACCAAACCATATCCATACATCAATGCACGGCCAATTAAACCAATAATGAACCCTAGATGAACCTTTTGACCCCCAAATGACCCCTCGAAAACTTGACTACAAACCTTGTCTTCGAGCTCTACCACTATACCAACATTCATACCCGTATGTTAATGACGGCGAACCGCATAGCCGGACAACAAACAAACAAACCCACAAGTTTTTGGTTTTTTCTTCTGCCAAGAAGATTAATCCTGAAAGTGACCCAAACCCAATGCAGTGGTACACCGTTCTGTGTGTGTGCACACACAACACACACATAGTTGTTTACACCATTCAGCTGTTACTGGTACTTGTCTTGAGTGTAAGAGTCTCATATGACCATGACCATGGTAGTGAGAGCAAGATAACTGACCCGCTTGCACTAGATTACATGATATTGGGTCTGAAAACCTGAATGAGACTGTTCTCCCAAGCTTTGTAGACTACCAATATGTAACAGTTTTTTGATTGGCTTAGTCATATGTTGACAAATTCCACTGTGGCGCATAACTTCTATATCCACTTTCGATCGAAACTAATGCGTGCAATGTTATACTATGCAATTGTGGTAGCTTGTGGTAACAGTTTACAGTTTGCATTCTATATTTTAACACTGATACATAGACTAATTCATTAAGCCAACTAATATTTCATTGTGTAACAGGGCACAACTCTTGTACAGCAATGTATGACAGATCTTACTACACAATTGAAATTCGGTTGCATTGGACCAGAGTTCCATTTACAAGGGTACATGATAACCATGTAACTGTAGCTTGGTGTTCCTTGCAATGGTGATTTTCTACTTCATATAAACGCAGATGTACCACAAAAGTAGCACAAAACGGAGTTGTCATTTGTTTCACATAAATGTTGACCATTAGATTGATGCATGCCTGGCAGTACATTCATTCAATACTAATTCCTGCCTTTTTCTGACTTTAAGCAATTAACTTTAAAATAAGCTTTTGCTATGTAATTATGAATAAAAATTCCAACTAAAATTGTGTTTCAAAACTCAATTGGTTGTTTCATTCACAAGTTGTGCACTTCAAATACAGAAGATTGTCCTTTTTAAGGACTCATCTTGGTTAGTACTATAGATATTTGGTGCCAAGGGATAGGCCTGGGGACGGGAATCCGCAAACTCACGGTGCATCCTAATTCCTAAATAAAGCCCAATCCATAATTTCAGCTTTATAACTCGTCATATCACAATTTGTCTTTCACCTCTCTTTCTTCTTCGCGCGCGATGTCCTTGGACAGTGCAACGAGAGATTTTTGAGCACCCAAATACTGTGTATACATTGTATCATAGTCATTCAAATAGATTAGACACACAGATTTCTTCCCTTGTATTTGTCTTTGGAATGTCTTAAAGAGAGAAAAAAGATGATTTTGATTTGCTTATAATGATTTGCTTTCAATTTTAAAGACATAGGCTGGATTTCGTATTTTGCTCCAATACGAAAGGAGAAATTGCACAATTTTTGTACCAAGAAACATTTCTCAGCTTCGATTTTTTAGGGACCCGGCACCTGAAGATTTGAATCGCTTGTTGCACTCACAGTCCCGTACATAAGTATGGCATGGATCGTTCGTCACATATGACTGTGTCCGGCTATTATAACCGATCCACTGTGACACGCTCCGTAGCCGTAAACGGCTACCTAACCACAAGCCCGTTTTGGTTATATAGCGTATACAGGCTACGGAACCCCGGGTTAGGTAGCCGTATACCGGCTACGGAAACACTCCCTTTTTTAATAGTTGGCATACGGTGAAGATAAATTAGGATTTCGAACAGTCTCCACCAATGTACTATGTGAAAGACAGCTAAAATTTGTTAATGAAAGCTATTACTGTAACAATTGATTGTTTATATGCACACACATATTATCAGAATTATTGAAACATTAAAAATAAATAATAACCCAACATTCATATTGTTGACCTTGTCAGGCTGTCCTTGTCACCTTGCATTTTAGAAATCGCATGCCTACCCTTTCCAGATCAATGACGAGCTGCTGGCACTTCGTTTTTCTAATCTAATTATTCCTCCTCAAATTAATACAAACATTAGTTAAATGTTCATCAACAGAAAGGACACTTCTTTTGTATATTAATCAAAGCTAAATCCTATTTAGCAAACCATGCATACACCATGTAAGCATGATAACAAACTCTCAATCTCACTCTCAATACGATTAGCCGGGGTGACTGGCTGTGTGTAAGTGATTAAAGAACGCCGCGAAACTCGCGCCAAAATATGCAGATTAGTTAAAGCCGCCGAAGTGTAACCAAATACCTCGTTTATGGTCTTTTTCATAATTTTGCCATTATTTGTATTAAAAAACGAAATTCTTTGGTAAAAAAAGATAAATATTATTTTGTTCATTCTTAGTTCGTTTTTATTTAAATATTATGAGTTTGGAGTGTGGTTAGAAGATTGTAATAGTAATTCCTTCAGTATACGGTCAATGAATGGAGAAAACCAGAAGCACACCCTCAACAATAAATATACCGGACGTAACCTACACACGTGTTGTATCATTTTATGTCATGCACTGATCTTTTCACAGGCTTGGCTAGGCTGAGATCTTTTCTGCTGATTACCAATGTTATGAAAGCGTTTCGTATTCTCCTCAACTTCGTTTTGAATACCTGAAGAAATAACCTGCCACGGATCAAAGCCTATTGCGTCCGTAGGGTAATTCTAACTTCTTCAGTTGAGTGTTTGACGTCGTTTGTTTTGTAATTGTAAGCAGCAGGAGATGGAATCGTGGACGCGATTGAGAAATTCTATCCGTCAACTGCTCCAGTTGACGGATAGAGACCGATAGTGTAATTCGGGCGGCCCTGCATTGCAGAAAAATTCGACGATGGACTTTGATATGTAAAATTATTTTCTCACCAGTCGACTGCAGTAGTGGTCGATCACGTAGTAACCTTGTACCAAGCTAGACTCAGCTTCAAGTCCGCCTGATATAAATATCATTCGGACTGGGCTCCATGGCCAATTCCCTCGTGGCGAAAAAGGACCTACCCAGTGGGCACAGATCAACGTTTCAACGTTGAAATGACGTTGGAACAACGTTGATTTGACAAAGGGTCACGTTGTTTCAACGCATTTCAACGTTGAAATTTGATCTGTGCCCACTGGGTATCAGACAAAAATCTCGAATATTTATCAAATGCCTTCAATACTGCACCAACCTGTGTGATCTCCTTGTTATATTATGGGAGTGTTTCCGTAGCCTATACGGCTACCTAACCCCAGGGTTCCGTAGCCTTATACGGCTATATAACCAAAACAGGCCCTGTGGTTAGGTAGCCGTATACGGCTACGGAGCGTGTCCACAGTGGATCGGTTATATAGCCGGACACAGGGGCGTCCCCAGACCATTTTTAATGGGGGGTGTGTTGAGTCTGTGTTGCCGACAAATCATGGGCCGGATTCAAGAATTATCAATTTTTTTCGGCTCGCTTCGCTCGCAAGGTAGACCCAAATTTTTTTTCACTAGGTTCGAAATTCTGAAGGGGGGGGGGTAGGGGGATTCAATCACAACCGACAGTAATTCATTCTCCAGCAATGCAACAAAACAAACAACAACAACAGGCAGGTGGGGGAGTCAACCGCCGACAATCCGCCCATCAATCAGGTGCGCCGACATTACGCCCATATCGCCGACAAGTCAACATTTTGCCGACACAATTTTGCAAATGGGGGGGTGTCACACCCCCCCTGCTGGGGACGAGCCCCTGGCCGACACAGTCATGCGTGACGAACGTAACAAATAATCGCCCCAAGAAGAAAGCAAAATTTGTGATATTTCGGCAGTGAGGTGTGGGTTCAATTATAAATGTGAAATTAGTATTGGACTTTTAGGAATTACGATCACAATAGTCAGTTTTAGTTCGCGGACTTTACGATCCTATTTCATTTTGTTGGTGACATAATAATTAAATAGATGCTTATGCTGTTGCAACTCCCTTCCAGGATGTGTTACAACATACGACTGTTTGACGAGGGGAATATTTTTAAATGTATGCCTACTTTTTAAATATGTCTATTGAAATATCAAACACTAGAAATATGAGTTGCGACTTCTTTTGTTGTATTCTATTTAAAACCGTTCCTAAATGAAACCATAGGCCTAACTAATTCCATGAGCTCTTTTTAGAGCAACGATTTATTTATTTTATTAAAGAAATGCAATTATAACAATACTAGTGGTTTTGTGAAGTGTTTTATCCGAAGGTTACAAAGCGCATAAAACACGACACTGACAAGAACATTCTTTTCTCAATCTCTCTTTAATTTTACAGCCAAATTATTTATTTTATGAATTGTCTGCAAGAGCAAAAGAAATAATAATAGATTTAATTTAAAAAAATGTTCGCTTGTCTTCTTTTGAATGACCCTGTTGCAGAATGAGAATACCGACCGTATAATTTCACAAGTCTAGATTTTTTTTTTTTTCATGATTTTCATAATTTAAATTACACCAAAACGATGTTTTCAAACACAAATTAAAGTTTTAATAATCTTAGGCCAAAAATAGTTTGTCTCAGCTTCCCTCACGCATAGCTTTTAAAATTAGATTTAGCTCATATCTTCTATGCGGCGGCGGCGGCGATTTTTGACCTTTTTCACATTTTAAAGATTTTTTTCTTGGCGTACTCAGTACGTTTCTTGATACAAAGTGTGTCTCAAAATTTGGGAACCAATGGAACCATACAAATAAAAAAATGGAACTATGGACTCTATTGTGTTTTTCTTTTATTGTGTGAAGTTTATTTTATGCCTTGAAAATGGAAGAGGATTACATTGGACTTGGCACATATTGTATTTTTCTAAAAACACCACGGTGCAAATTTAAACAAAAATTTATTTATAAATTAACACAAATGTGTGACTACATTGTATATGGTAACATACGTAGGCCTAAATGTTTTAGACTATTCCCGATCATTTTTAAATATTTAAAGCCATTTGACATGATGGAAAATGAAATTTATATTGAGTAGTTGATCTTCATATTAACTCAATCAAGGATCTTATCTGATTGAGCCTATGAAACAGAAATATGGAATATCATCACTCATATCCTTACCACAAAACGCGCGAACCTCCCAAGCGCGATGGCTGGGGGGTGGGGCTGGGAATTTCACTGTACTAGCCCGGGAAATTGACAATATTTAAGACACACATGCAAGCACAACCCCTCATATCAACATTTGAAGACTTTAAAAAAAACTGGAATTGTAAGGATGGGCTCATTTTCTTAAATGAATTGGAAACAATATATTGCTAATTTAAATTTCTTGAAGGGCGAAATTTTGGTTATTCTGTGGAATTACATACAAACTATTTCCTGTTAGTGGTTTTTTTGTTTGTTTCTTCGAAGCCCTCCAATGTGTAGTTTTGACACGGTAGGAGTAATCCGACATTTCCCTAGATGTTCCCCAAATTAAAACGCTCAAATTAAGATTTTTATATTCAATTAGTTATTATCTTATTCAGGTAAAATAACTTCAAAATTTAGCGTAATCTTGCATGAAGAAAGTGACCATCGATTCACTCTATTGACACTCTTTTGATATGCAAATTAATAATGCTGCACAGTCCTTTGTGTCGTGGTGTGAGCGATACCACGTACTTCAAAGCACTAATTGTTGTTATTCTACCAAGATCATGCAGTCAAATCTTTGAAACCAAGAGTAGGTAAATTGTTATGCACGTCTCGTGGATTGCTAAGGTCTAGAAATACCTTTTCAAACACAAATAACGGAGCCTTGTGCACAAGTGACTGCATTTTAGATAATATAACAGTTTTAAGGATTTTGATTGTTTAGTCACGTAATGTGGTATGTCCAAAACAACATATCCATTTGAAAACAAAATTACACAATTGTGACACTACAATTAGTTAATACTGATTGTCCTCAAGAAGTCCAGTATGTCCACATGAAGCGTTGCAGGTGCACGATGATATGTCCTCACAGCGAAGACTCCCAAAATGACAGTAGGCAAAGTCACACCTAAAAACTCTTAAGGTAATATATTCCATGGGAATCTTCGCAGTCCGAAGTTAACTTTGTCCAGCAGTCAAGACGCAAGGTTATTATAAGTCCTTGACGGACACTAATATCCAAAGTATTCAGGCCGCAAGATATATCACCTGATTTCTTATTGTCCACAATTGAATCCGATTTGATTGCCAAGCACTTTTGGCTTCGAGACGACAGTAAGAATAATACAGCACGCTGCTCACATGGAATGAAAATATAATAATCCTGGCACTGTGTGGAGATAAATCTACCATTATTGTAGATAAAACTAGCTATGACCATACTGTATAGCTGATTACAACTGCTGACAAATCTTAAATCTTCCGTGCCAAGTTCTCCTTCATCTAACACAATATTTCATAAGTTCCCTGTCTAAAATAGCATCTTACCTACAACATGCATAAACATAACCAATCGTCACAACTGACGCTCAATTGAAATGCCCCATAAATTACCTTCTCTGAAAAAACAACATCACTTTCATATATCAACTTTATGGGGAAATTCCCTGATCTTACAATGTTATGATCTCAAAGCATAAACACGTTTCAGATTCATTTGCTAAGTTTAGCATTCTTGTGTAATCCCCCACTTCCCCTATTGGCAATCTAAACAGGGTGCACGTGGTAAAAACAAACTAGGGTTATTCCCTTTTCTCTCTTTTAAAGTAAACAAAGTACTTTTCCGTGGGAAATCTTTTTCTCAATAAAATTGAGAAAATATATTTTGTAAAAAAGTTTAATCCAAAAATGGAGGCCATAAAGAAACATAATATTCTTTTAAAAAAAAAAAAAAACTATTTCATTTTGATCTGTGTTGTTTTTTGTTTGTTGTTTGTCTAAATAACATGCATAGGGTTTTTTAAGAGGAAAAACTTGCTTAGTTTAAGTTCGCATTGCCCAAGACCAAACGACCTCATTCCCCGGCTTGCGCTCTCTGAAATGTTGTTTATATAGTACGATGTCCTTAAGGATGGTGTGTACGGCTACCGAAACACTCCCGGGCTATTTTAAACCGTATACATATATGGTAGAAGTGCACAAGTCCCTACTTAACCATGTAATTCATTCCCCCCTGGGTCCTTCCCCTGGGATCTGTCGGGGGTGGGGAACTGTCAAAAAAACTTCAATATTGCACAAATATGTCCAAATTTGGCCATAAATCTTTTTCCAGTATAGCTAGAGTAGAAAAAAAGCTTTGGTTTTATCGGAGTTATTTTTGACCATTTTAGATGGAGTTCATAGATGAGTTGTTTTAGGTTATTTTTTGGCGGGAGTTATGGATGGAGTTTCATTGGTCAAGTTTAGATTTTTTGGTGTGCTAATGGATGGGTTATTTTCAGTTTTCAACTTAGAGTATCAAACGACTTCGGCACGGGGACTATTTTTTAACTCATCAAAAATTCAGAGGTTTCTGCTTGATTTTAAATTTGAATTTTACTTTTTTTATTTTTGAAGTTTTGATTGAAAATTTTGCAAACATTTTTTTTTTTTAATATTTTTAAAAAAAAATCTTGCAACATTCACCCCAAGATACCATTCTTAAAAAAAAAAAATTAGCATCACCCAACACAAAACCCGATTTTTTGGGGGCAATGGGGAAATTTGCTGTCTTTCCGCCAAAGACCCCGATTTTTTGCACATCCTCTGTCAGCCACGATGCACCTGGATTTGGAAGTGCAAGCCTGTCACCCATATGACCCCTACCCTTTCATGTGTTAGTACCCACTGGCATAAACCCCCTGTAAGGTTCTAACTACTCAATAGGGTTAAATATTGTTTATAATAACTTTGTAGGAAGACCCATAATTTATTGAGGCTGATCTCCACAACAGCTACCAATTGTTTGATAATTTGCATGCTGTAAAACCGGTAACTTAGAAGTTAACATATAAACACAAATTAATGACACAGATGATTACTTTTCTCCAGAATGAACCAAGAAATAAGGAGCTTTGTTGATGAAGACGAAAGTAATTCGGAAGAACCACAAGCAGTGTAATTTTAGGCAAACATGATAGCTTCACCAGAAGAACCGATCAGGTGAGGAAAGAACCCGATATTGAAGCAGCTTCAAGTCGAGGGACCAAGGTTAAACAAAAAAAAAAGCCAGAAGGACAGATAAAAGGAAAGACCACTCCAAGAAGAAAAAAATGACAGTGTAAGAGACATAATCAACACGGACACAAACTTGGTCAAAGTTGGTGTAAAGTAGAACCTCACTGGAAACAGAGGAGGAGATTTGATCTTATGATGACCATGAATTCCGCAGCATTGAAAACAGGTCAGATCCATTTGAGGGTGACTCAACCTGATACCAGAAGAAAACGGTTAAAAAATAGCAGGGGAAGAAAAACAAACTAGTAGTAAATTCAATCTTGATATGTATTTTTGTCATGGTATATTTGTTAAGGCTCTTTGCACTGAGTAAGTGATCGATTCACCTTTTTGTGACGTCATATCAGTTACTAAATTCATTCTCTCTAACAAGGTTTTATACCCCAAACTACTGTACTTTGGAATTCAGTGGTAGTTGTGATAGTCCAAAGTGCCAGAACGCAACATGTCAAATGTTTGTGTGTATATGGGAGAAGGCAAGATGGAAGCTGTGGTAAATGGTGGCAAGTTTCCTTCCCCTCCTGGCTTCAATACCAATGAAATTGAATTTGCATTTTCAATCCAAAATGATTCTTTAAAAATGGCACATATCGATGTGGATTTCACACCCCAAATTTGCCATTAGAACTTTCTACAGTTTCATCAAAATACAATAATCATAAGAGCAGTCGACCCAACCCAGAAAGAATTTTGTGTTGTGCCGCCACCCGCTATGAATTTCACCAGCCTCAACAGAAAACGGCATTTTGAAAGGATGTTGGGCAAATACATGAATTCCATCCCCACTTCCCAAACTCTAATGAGTTGATCCCACTTACATAATTCCCTGGTCCTTACGCCACTGATTTTCAAAAAAACTATTTTTTTTTCCAGCGTCAATATACGTAATCTTAAATTAAAAGAACATCTTTGAACAGAAGAGAGAAGTTTGGGGGAAAGGTATCTGCAAACATGCTGCAGAGCAAACTCCTTTTGCAGAAGATTACGGTTAAGTCCTGGATTGATTCATGGTAAAAGTATTATGGTAGCATGCACTTTCAAAGGATGGTGTTGATCATACGAAATGACCAGTGTTGTTCCTAATAAACGCCCCTGCTCTAATAAACGCCCCTACGATTTTTTGGATAAAACAATGCAAGAAGATGATTTAAGCTTACCTACATCACATGATTTAATTGCCGGACTGCTGTAATCCATATCATAATCGTTATTGTCATCAATGCTTTTGCTTCTGATCTGTCACTAATGGTAACTGGCACACGCAGATACACAAAGAGAGGACTGGCACAAGTAGATACACAAAAAGAGAGGATCGCCAAATTGTGTAAGGTGATTTTTGCAGGGTTTTTGACTTTCCATTTTTTACTGTAATAAACGCCCCCCGTTTTGAAAAATGGCACAACCCCCCCCCCCCGGGCGTTTATTAGAACAAATACGGTATGTCGCATTTAATTCCATGGTATGTAGTGGGCAGATACATGGAGATGGCTTTTCCACTGTGATGTGTGAGCAGAGGGTGTTTTGAACAGAACCAATCCCATAAGCATTACAATGTACCTATACTATACTGTTCTGTACTAAAACATATCATACTTATTAATTAGGAAATAAAAGTGTTCTAAAGTTAAAGAACCAAAAGACATTTCCTGATTATGCTAAAAATTTACCTAAGTACTAGTGCTTTGTGGGTGTAAAATCAGTGTACAAGTCAGGGTTATTATGTGTTCAGAAAAAGATTTTGTGGAATCAAATTACCTACTTGGGTGAATTTCCAAATGACTCAATAACCCTCTGGGTGTGAGGTATCCACTGTTCATTGTAGCCAAAATGGATGTTTATAATGCAATGGCAACCTCTGTGAACTACAATAGGAAAAGTCAAAGGTTAGAAAGTGTCAAACTTGAAAATGTTTTAATCATCATTCTCTGTTTGGTCTCTATTTAAAAACAAGTTAATAATTAATAATCCTTGACCCCTCTGAGACCTACAGTAATGTGGTCAAAGGTCAAAATTAAGTCAAATTGAATTAAGTTCAAATGATGCAAAGAGCCTATAAACGACCATTTTGTTTGTCTTCAGTAAAAGTTATCGCTTGTCAAATTGACACTTTTATATGGGGGAGGGGCACTAGCCTACGAGGTACTTGCAATTTAGTGGGGTGATGGAAGTTTATTTTTGCCTGTCTTTTGCGTAAAATTTACAACTCACAAATCAATGTCTTTGGAGGGTCTAGGGTCTCAAAGCTAGCTAAGCCTTTGTACTATATTCTTGATTTCCTTAAGGTGGTCAAGCAACATGAATTAAATGCATTGATGAAAACTGCCTATTCATTTTTCCTGTCAATGAATGTGGTTTCAAATTTAAAAAAATCTTTGTAGTGAGTTTGAAGTGGAATATAAATCTTGTGATTATTTTGTGACAGTTTATAGAAGCCGATGAAGGGGAAGAAACGCATCGATTTTACAGACAGACCTGGTTGAAGCAGTAGACATAACCAGTGCTACTAAGGTAAACATTTACAGATCATTTTTACACCACATTACACATTTATAAAGACATGGGAGATTCATACAGCCAGAATTAAGGAGTGATTTCATAGCTTTCACGCAGAGTTAAACCCGCGCATCATGGTGAGTCGCAGCTGTAATCCCAAGCATACAAAGTGGGCATACGTGATGCACATGCACAAAAATTCCTTCTAGTCTCTAGCTTCTAATTTACTAACAAATATAACACATAGCACTTTTATAGGGTTTCAGACAAACCTTGTCATACATAATCCTTCTCACCCTCTCCTGTATAAAAATACAATCAACTGGTATGATGTGGCTTGCAGTAGTAAACCAGTACACATTTTTAGGGACTGATTGGTGTTTGCATCAGTGGGATTAAGGAAGTTTAGTGGGAAAATAAAAAAATATGAAAAGGAGCACAAAATTTTAATTACATTTAAGAAATTAAGCAAACATGAAATTGTTTGTCTGCAATTGTGAATTTTCCTCCTCCCCACCCTACAAAATATTGATCAGTCCCTTAGGCCCATATATACATTTTACTTGCATTCAGCATACATCCAAACTCTTCCTCCTAGAATTGACTTTATTATCTTGCTCACCACCTTTTCTTCTTGTTCAATTTTCACAGTCCTTTGAATTGAGTCTTCCCCAGTTTGGCCCCTATCGCATGGATTTCACACGTAATGGCAGGTTTCTGTTGCTAGGGGGTAAGATGGGACACCTAGCAGGGATCGATTGGATCACCAAAATCTCATGTTTGAGATTAATGTCATGGAAACTATTAGAGATGTACAGTAAGTAAATTTGTAACAAACACAGAAAGCCCTGAAAGTTTTCAATATATGTTTTTTATGACTTAAAACAGTCAAAAGCTGTACCATGTAATACTGAACAGCACAAAACATCACAGGATTTCACCAGGGGTAATTTACTGAAAAATTAGGGGTCATTCAAAGGATTTTGGGTATGAATTAGGGGTTCATTCATAAGATTTTGAGTATGAATGCTCATACTCAAAATCCTATGAATAAACCATGCTCATGTTTACCGTACTTTCTGCTAAGTATTACGAAATTAAATCATTTTGGACGGACATTTTTGGGAAGTGTTTGTCCGTCAAAATGCGTCACATTAGCAATATTTAAATCATGGATATTGTCTTACCAGATTGAATATAAAATGCAGATTGAGATATTTGGTACCAAACTACAGGCTAATACTTTACATAAATAATGTTTTCCATACTATTTTTCTCTTTGATGAAAAGGAATCCCTGTCTGAAGTTTACTGCTAATGTTACTTTTTTTTTAACTCTCATAGGAATAACACTGTCCGTCCAAAAAATAATAACGTTAGCAACACATTTTTTGCTTAAAACGCTATTTATCAACGCTTTCAAAAAATTAAAAACTATTTATTATCTCTTTATAACATGTCCTTATAAATCAACTAACTCAAATTATACTTCTGCTTTCTAATACAACACTATTCTTGAAGGGAACTCATGGTCCTTTTACTGTGAAACATGCCATATCCATGGGTCACTACAAAATAGTGTGTGCTGTTTTGTGCTTTTCAGTAATTACCCACACTAACATCAGGCTTACCTTTAATCTTCGAGTACATTTTTTCATCTTTCTTTTCTTTTAGCCAAGTTTAAGTAACCTGACCGTATTATGATCGTTTTTTATCAGATGGTTGCACCAAGAAACAATGCTAGCTGTAGCCCAGAAGAAATGGGTATATATGTATGACAACCAAGGTACAGAATTACACTGTATTAAGAGGATGAATGATGTGCTCAAGATGGAATTCCTACCTTATCACTTCCTTTTAACTACTTGTGTAAGTATTGGGAATTGTAGGATTAAAATTTCTACTAGATCATGCAGTCCTGCATTCAAGTTCTTACCAAAACCATCTTTGACTAGTCATGCTTTGACTATTCTCTGTAAACCTAGAAGTACAAAGTAATCAATAAACTCCCACACCAGTCTCACAAGGAATGCCTGGTATTTGTCAACTTATATGACCAGTATTTTGTATATCAGTGTAAGAGATTTGTTTTGTTCTTACATCACACACTGTGTCTTCAACGTGAGCGATTTGGACGGCACCTAAGCGTGTATAAGCGCGTTTAAGCGCGTTTTGTACTAAGGTACGATAATGCTGCGCAGCACATCAATTAATTTACTTGTACTTTGAAGTTTATGAAGTATAGTGTACTGGAATTTGCTACTGGAAATGATTAGAATATAGTGCTCAAGTATACAGCAGACATTGTGAATTGAAGGTGCATTTTGCCATCCTATCACATTTATTTTTGTGTATGATTCACTAGATATTCTCAAGAAAAGATTTTGATGTCATGAACAAATTTGCTGAATTACACTGCCCCGTAGATGAGTGTGTTGTATTTTCTGCCCATTTATGGACAGAAAATACAATAGGCACATATACTATACTTGGGCCAATGGTTCAGATGATAATCTCAATTTCTTTGAGGTTAATCGGAGGACGAAACTGTGGATCATGAAATGCCCCTTTCAATGTAGTAGACCTAATTCACACATGTCACGTTAATGTGCCATTACTGAATGAACTTTTTAGGTCGTCCGATAGGAAAGACCTTATGGCAGCATGATCCGTGTGTCGTCGGCGTCTGCGTCGTCGTGTGTCGTGAGATTTTCTTGTGAACAAAATATCTGGAGATCTGTTCGTCACACAGGGCTGAAACTTGTTGGAAGGGTGTGGGGCTGCAGATTCTCGAACTGATTAGATTTACATCAGTATATATGCATTCTAAGTACCTAATTTGCATAATTAATTAGCATATTTGACCTATTTTCATGATTTTCATTGACACTTTCTTGTGAACAAAATATCTGGAGATCTTTACGTCACAAAGGTGTTATATATAGCCTCCATTTTCTGATTAAACTTTTAAAGATATTAATTTGATTTTCAATTTTATTTGAGAAAAAGATTTCTCACGGGAAAAGTACTTTGTTTATGATTAAAATGAGCAGGGATTCCCTGTGTTGTTTGTGCAAGGTAATCAGGAGCTATACCAGAGCTTCTGGACGTACAGTATGTTATAGCTATTTTAATCTACATAATGGTAGATTTGTGTTTATACATAGTGTCCTCGGATATCATACTTTGGAGACCGCCCGGAGCTTATAAAGCAATTAAATTGTTTGCTGTCGTCTTTTAATCCAAAAGACTTTAGTTTTGGAATCAAAAGGGATTCCAGTTTGGTGGTCCTAAATGAGGACATTAGCGAACCGACTGATTGTGGTAGAATACCTGGACTGAATTGCAGAAAATTAGTGTCCGTTGGGGAAACCTTGTCGTCTTGACTGCTGGACCATTTACGCTTCACGTCTCATAGTTCGCCTGGAATATACCATGGATATTTTTTTTTGTGAACTTATGCGCTGTCATTTTTGAGTCCTTTCTCTGTTAGGACATATCATCGTTGAACTGCAACGCTTTCACAACACAGGGTACTAGAAAACTCTTAAGTAAATAAAATTGTGTTTCATTTTAATATATTGACACTTTTTTGTGAACAAATATCTGGAGATCTGGTACGTCACACAGGGCTGAAACTTGGTGGCTCGAACTGGCGTGGTGTCCAAGGTATGGGTGGGGTCGGGGGTATTGCATAGGGCTGACACTGGGGAGGGTGTGGTGTGTGGTCCAGTATATGGGGTATGGTCGTCGATAGGTTCAAGAACCTTTTACATATATCGGACGACCTATTTGGGACCGGTGTCCCTATTTTTGTTCCGCTGAACGATGTTCATGAGGCACATACGGTCCAAAATTCTGTGTGTGTGTGTCCGTCTGTACTGGTTAACCTTTTTAAACACAAAATGCTCTGCAGGCTAACGCTATGCCCGATTTAACTACTTGATAGGGTGGATAGAGTAAGGTGCCACATATCATGTGGTAGATTTGGCGGCATTTATTTGCATACTGTAAAACTAATTTACTGTCATCACGGCACCTTAATTTAGCGAATTAGCAAATTGCATATTTTTTGCATCAATTTATTTCACTAATTTAAATCAACCTGCTATGTTAGACTATAGTATTCTCTCTTTTATTGGCGGGCAATTTAATTTAGCGTTTGGAGGTCTTAGCGAAATTAGGCGAATTAAGTGCTAGCGAATTTACTTGTTTTAACAGTATTCATGAATTTTAATTTGCTTTTGCATGATTTTTTCAGATGTTTCGGTTAACCTTTTTTTAAAATGCTCTGCTGGCTAAACATATGCCCGATTTACTTCAATTGGTTATTTTCCACATCACTAATGCCCAATGGTTTTATTATCAATATTGGGAACACATCAGTAGGTCACTAGTTGCCCAACATCTCACCAAGTGTGGTAGGACTGATGTGATGACACAGAACCACATAATTGCAATTATTCACTTGGGACGACCCTAATGGTAAGACATGTGTCACCTGAATGAATGTTCATGGAGACACCAATCAGTCAGCCATTCTGTCTGCCTGCCTCACTGTCAAGATGTTAAAGTTGATGATTACCTGCCTGCCTGTCCAGATCTTAAGCTATGTGACATTTTGGTGGCAACATTTGCAAAAAGTTAGGCCATTGCAAACCCAATGTGGGGGGTCATTGATGTAAATATGGTCAATCTGCATATTTTTTGTGAGGTCCAGGTCACATTTCACGGTCAGGTCACATTTCAAGTCAAAGGTCATGCTGGAAAAAAGGTCTGAGTTCTTTTTTGACACGCCCTGTATATATATATATATATATATATAGTACTTTTGATACATCTGAAAATACATTTATACTCAATGAAGCTGCTGGTATTTCAACAACAACCATTGGAAAGTGTTTTAAATATGTTTTCATACCATCCTTAAAAGTAAAGGATTCTTTTAAATGTGAGTTTTCTTTTTAGTTTAAAAGGAAAGTGTAATGAACCACCGCCTTACCCACACTAAAGCGTTCTTTGGCCAGGTTTTAATTGGGGCTCAATCGCTGGAAAGCAACATTCATTGTCCCGCAGCGTGCATCAAACATTGATTGTTTTAAAGGCACTTATTGTGCCATCCAACCATTTGCCCTTTATAGTACAGCAACAGTAACTTCAAATGATTGCAGTCTGTGAGCGTCTGGAATAGTTTTACACAGGCACCATCATTGGCTGGATGATGCAATGCACAGGCAAATTGAATGTCAATTCCAATTCCACAATTTTAACCCCCTGGCTTGAAAACAGAGGGGGATTTTGCGAGAGCGCACATTCCGTATGTATTTTCCCAGTTGGTTAGGTTTTCATTTTTCACGTCTTCTCAAAATTTAAGTCCGATTTCACAGACTTTGGGTAAAGGTGCAGTAGGGGTTCCTCATATGTGTGCTGAATGTCAAAGGTCAGAGACCAAGGTCAAGGTATCTGAGTCATGTTTTTGTATGTGTATGTATGCATGTTTTCATTTTGGTAGGTTTTTTTGATTTTCACATCTTCTTCGAAAAGTTTAAGAGTCCGATTGACCATACGTAAGACCAACGTCAAAGGTCATCTGAGGTCTGTTCCAGACTGCCATCTTGCCAGGGGCGATGCACACGTTTTATCTTGCTGTAATTTTTGTTAATAAATTGGTGTACTTTTAAATATTTTTTTAAGTAAGCAAAATAGTGGCTAAAATTTGAATGTTAATGTTTTATGCACACAGTCCTCGATACATAGCTTTTCAGTTTGTTTGAACTATTATTCTGACTGGCTTAGTCCCAAATCCACAGAACAGAATACTACTTTGATGTCTATGAATACTTTAGTACTATAACATCCTCTTAAGTATGTATTTTATTATTATATTTCTCTATTTAGGTACAGTGACATTATGGAGTCCAACATGAAAGAGCCCCGAGTTTAAGATGCTATGCCACAAGATGGGTATCAGAGCATTGGCCATTGATAGGTCGGGCCTGTAAGTTCATAACAAAATAAAATTATGGTCAAGCTAGTTATACTTTGTTCATCACCAAATAGGTAAGACTCTTCACACTATGAATTGATATAGTATAGTGCGGGGCGCAACTGTAAGCAACACTACCGCCTCACACGCAGTGCGTGTTGTATGCGTGGCGCACGCTTGTAGCAAGAGGTACGCGTGTAAAACGGAATTACTTTCACACACGGATAAACAAAATTCAATTATAATTTTTGCCTATTAAGTGATGAACAAAGTATAATAGTGTGGTCAAATTGAATCAAACCAGAAATTAAGGGTGCAACGAGTGATTTTGAGGCACCCAAATATTGTGTCATGATAGTAATTTCATATAGATTTAATGCTCAATAGATCTCTTACCTTGTATTTGGCTACAGAAATGACTTAAAAGAGAGAAAAACAGTGATTTTGATTTGCTTGTATTTCAATGAAAAACATAGACTAAATTTCATATTTATTGCTATACGAAATTAGAAATTTCACAATATTTGTGCCAAAGAAATATCTCTCAGCTTAACCCTTTCAGATGGGGATATTTTTTATGGAAAGCTTTACATTAGGGCAAAAATCAGTACTTTTGATTTTCTTGGGACACCTGATATGTGAAATCTCTCATTGCACCTTTAATTATATAAAGCCCACTACTTTTACAAAACCCTTTAGGAATTCTATTGAATTCTTAACAATATTTTTGATACCTCATTGTTTATGGAATGTAATAGATAGGTGCATATAGAGTTTGATTGAATTGAAGACTTTTCAAACATAGTCAGTTATTCATTGTCATGCAAAGCTAAATCCAAATTTTTATCTTCTGCTGTTGAAAAATTGTCTTTTTAATGACAATTTCATTGTGAAACACTGCTTGAAGGTTGTTGATTTGATTCCCCTTCAAAATGTATTTGGTTGAAAATAAACATTTATGGTACTTAGGCGAAAGAACCCACATTCAGTATATCAACGTAACTAAATCAAGCTCCAATACATTCGTCAATCATTTGAAATAACATGATGTGCTTTATAAATCTGCTTTGATATACAATTTCTCCTTTTTATTCAGGTTTAGGCAAAATGCTAAAGCAAAAATGTATGATTTCTGGGGAAATGTGAGAAAACAAAATGTTTTCTGATTTTGGGTCTCAAAGGAATGTTCATGCTCACAAATTACACTAATTTTAATTGTAAGTCCAAAAGATTGACAATTGACAATTGACAGAGCTTGATGAAAATCTGACCTGTTTGAAAAAAAAAATTGTTTTTCAAGAGATGTAAATCATAAGCAGCTAAACCACCTTGGAGAAGGTTATGGTTTATTACATGTGCATTTTGTGATTCCAGCACCTTCTGTTTTATGCATTATTCACTAGATATACTTAAGAAAAGTGTACAGGGTGTCTCAGAAAGAATTACACCCTAACTATAGGTGACCATAACTTCAAAAGTAAGTATCACATTTGAGAAATTTAAAGAGAATCTTAAACCACAATTGCTTTTTAACATTTATTGTAAACATCACTTGATTCGGTTCAGTAGTTTTGAAGAAATAAGCGATTATGTAACACATGTCAATGGACACTTCCTTCCAAGTTTTGTAATAAAATCATTCAGACAGAACAGGCAAGAAATAATCTCTTGGGGGGTTGTTATGGTCTGTTTAGTGTCTCACATTGTATGTGCTAACATGTCTGTCTGTTCATCTTGAACGTTGCCTCGTCCTCAACTATAAGTTCAGTTAAAAACCTTGCAGGTCTTGTGTTGAGCCATTGATAGGTTATTCTGCATTGGTAGTCTGTTGCTTGGAGAGAATGCCTCCTTTGCATTCTATAAGGGTGAAATTTCAGGTCTAAGCGGGTAATCCTGTTAAAGCTTGATCTGTGGATGTGTGGCACATTGTTACTTCTGCAACTTTGTCTTGGATTTAGACGAAGACTCCGTCTGATGGCTGCAATGTTCTGTAAAGTTCGGGCGGTTCTCCACCTTCCACGGCGACTCTTGTTCAATTTTTGACTTGTACCCGTTTCACAGTACTTCTTAACATTGTTCAAGATTGTCTTCTTGCAAGGATTTCAGTGGAATCTTAATCTAAATTCCTGCCTGACCAGAGTAATGTTATGACCAGTTTCGGCATATCTGAAAACCACAAACGCCCTTTGTATGGGCGACAAATGTTGACCAACCATCTTGTCTCGTGCCAGTACTTCATATAACACGAGTATAGATTAAAACGCGGGAATTTTGAATTTACACTCAAATCATGCCTTTATTATTCAATGTAGAATTCACCATCTTATTGGAATAATTTGAATAAAAACTATTGTGAATAATCTTATTGTTCAGTTTATCTACCTGTTAAAGTATTGATTATTAAACTTCTCAATTCATTCTATGCAGTGCCACCCCCTAGTGCAACTAACATATTTCACATTTTCTACAGATTTTATTGGTGGTGTTTTCTAATAAAGATGATCATTCTTGTTATTTACCATGTTTTGTTTTTCTTGTTGGATTTTTGTTATAATTGTCACGGTATTGTTTATTACTGTAATAAAACGGACAAAATGGCATTGAACTCACAAATATTAAAGAAGGCCGGTTCTTGGGGAATGAAAAGATTCCACTGCTTGAACAGATAACACAAGTAATCAACGGTAGTTAACATCAAATCTGCATTATTGTGAGCAAACTTGGAAGGAAGTGACCATTGACATGTGTTACATAATCGCTTATTTCTTCAAAACTACTCAACCGAATCGAGTGATGTTTACATTTAAATGTTAAAAAGTAATTGTGGTTTAAGATACTTTTTAAATTTCTCAAATGTGATACTTACTTTTGAAGTTATGGTTGCCTATAGTTAGGGTGTAATTCTTTCTGAGACACCCTGTATTCCCTAAATTTGAGTTGATTCCTATTTCCCTTTTTTGCATTATGAGCAAGTGCTTGCTTCCCACAGTCCCATAGGCCACTGTGCTGTAATTTGTCCGTTTTTTTACGAACTGTATATTTCTTACAGATACAACCAAATTTGCACGTAAGATTAGGTACACATAGATTACTAAGGCTAACTTTTTTTTTAGGTAAGGCGCAGAGACAAGGTTGTGTGGATCATGAAATGCCCCTTTAAAGAGACATGAGGACATTTCCAGAAAGAAGCACCCCCAATTTTTTTAGAACCCAGGGTTTTGCATATTTGGAATACTTACCGATGTATTAGAACACACCTGAAGTGAATAAGCCCAATACGCTGTTGTTATGTAATAAGATGATCATTTAGTATTTTGTCGTATGACAGAAAATCAAAGCACGGTTTTCTACAGAGACGATGACGAGAGCAGGAGTTCAAAACAAGGGTTTGTGGTTTTCTTTTTACTTGTTGTCCAATAAACCTTCGAAACATTCTCGGTAGGCGGTCTACAACAGATCCAGTGCAATTTGAAAGAAATTTGTATTCTCAAAAAAAACCCCGGGCATGTGGCATAGGAAATGTGGTTTTATTGGTTAACATGATAACTTCCTCACTTTTGAATGTAGGTACATGGCAACCTCAGGGATGGATAGACAGTTGAAAATCTTTGATGTACGCACTTACAAGTCACTGCAAGCCTACAAAGTGCCTTACGGAGCAGGAGATTTGTGTTTCAGTCAAAGAGGATTACTAGCAGCAGCTTGTGGCAATGTTGTAGAGGTAGGTAGTTTTCGTTTTATTTTAAAAATTTTGCTCATTGTGGTCTGGTTCAAGGGTGACGTCACTACGCGTGTTAGGTTTGCACCCTGAAAATACACGCACTGACCTTGGAATTGCAGGATTTAAACACGCGAATAAAGGTGGCACACTCAAAACACAAAGAGGGCTAAAGACAGAACTGGATGGAGAAACTTGGTTGTAGCCTTATGTACTGCATGGGATGAAGAGATAAGTAACTCAAAACACTAGAGTGAATGCAGAGTCGCGTCATGACGTTACCCTCAAACTCAGAGGGTGTTTTGAACCAATCCCATAATGTATTGCAATGTGTCTATACTATACTAAACACATGTGTGTACTTAGTGATAAAAAGTGTTCCAAAAGTTTAAGATCCACAAGACATTTCATGATCATGCTAAAACTTCCCTAAGTACTAATGTTTTGTGGGCTAAAACGAGCATAAAATTCAGGGTTTTTATGTGCTAATAATAGGATTTTAGTGTGATCACATGACCCTATTAAGGTGAAATTTCCCAAAACTGATGCATGGTGGGATTGACTCAAAACACCCTCTGCTTCAAACTCAAACTATAGAATTGTGCAACTGAATAAAATCCCAGCAAGTGGCCCCACTGGGATATGAACCGGGGACTCCTTGTACCAGAGCCAAGTCTCCTGACTACTCTGTGTGTGTGTACTTTTATCTTTGCAGGTTTACAGGGATTGTTGCAGGACAACTCAAGAAAAACCATATATGAGACACAAGATGAATACATCAATAACAAACATAGGTTTCTGTCCCTATGAAGATGTACTGGGTGTGGCACATGCTAAAGGATATGCTAGCCTCCTTATACCAGGTAAGATATCAAAGAAGTCTATCTGTAAATGTGAAACTCTAGATTTTTAAATGCATAGGGAAAAAGGCCACAGATGACTAAAAATTGTGTCAAAAAGTATTTTACAACATTTTGGCAAATGGGACTCAAAATCTTGAGTTATGAATGTAAAAGTAATCATTTTTGTACCCAGAGCTTCCATTATAATTTACTTCAGATCAAAGCACTGGACATATAAAATTACATATTAAAAAGAGACCAGCTCATCTAATTACATATATGTAGAATAGTAAAATTTGAAATTCTTGACAAATACTTTCCTCAAAAAAGGAACAAAATAATGAAAATATGCTGTACGAAGAACAAGTGCAATAATATAGCGCCGTCAGTGTGTTTGTTATCAAGACAGTCGGTGTAATAGTTGTAGAGTAGTTATGAAGTAATGGTGACCAAAGTCGGGTGTTCTTGCATGCTGTAGGCCAAAGGCCAGAATTTTAATAATACCATCGGATATATGATTCTTGAACACAAGTTAAAAGTCAGTAAAACATTTAAGAAATGATGGGCTCTATCATCAGGGTGCTTGGGGCCCACCAAGATTTGTTTTGAAATAGAATCCTGCAGTGAAATGATGCAGTAAATGCTGGATGATAAATACATATTCCAAGTAAACAGCGTAGAAATACTTTGTGGAGATGCTCATGCTCACCATAACTTCCTTCTCTTGTAATTAAAGGGGCATTTTGTGATTCACAGCTTCCCCTCCACTTAACTCATGAGAAAGTTGATAGTTCAATAATAATCAGAACCATTGGCCTTAAGTATAGTATTTGTGCTTAAACTTAAGTACAGATTTAATCTGCTCTGGAAATTTTCTAAACTTGTAAGCTTTTTCTGTCCTTAACCAAGACATAAATTGCAATACTGACATATGGGGCCCGTAAAAATCTTGCATATAACATCACAACATCACCCTCAGAAATCACTGATTTTTGAAATGGCTTGTTTCAAAAGGGGAATCTTTTGACCCACAAAACGAGGTTGCTAGGATCACAAATAGCACTTTTAATAACTGATTAACTTGAACTGATAAAGACCTATCCAGCAGCTACTGCATTGAAAATGGTTTGGGTGCGCCTTGAAGCATGATTACAATGGACTAGGTTGTGCGTTAAAATATTCGATTAGTATTAATGTACAGTGTCTCCTGGGTTGATCCATATTAACTTCAGTATCTACCCACATTAACAAACCCGCTCGCAGTATTGTCAAGATATTACTTCATCTTCTACCCTGCGTGTTTCAATCAGGGCGTAACCAGTGTTAGGCTTAGTTTGGTTTTATTTTGTATATAGGTGCTGGTGAGCCCGAACGTTGATGCCCTTTAAGCAAACCATACCATCCAGCACAGAGGAGAGAATTAGAGGTTAAGGCACTGTTAGAAAAGGTGAGTTGTAAAAGTTACCTTAACCCTTTACCTGAACCCATGCTAGGCCATTTCCTGTGCCTCGCACACCAGGAAAGAGCGGTACAGTGGCCGCTGTCCACGGTGTACCGCAACAAAACTTTTTGTGGCAACCAGTTGATATCGTGTTCCCGTTTCTTGAAAAACAGCCTACAGTGAGACAGTATGTCTAGAAGCAAGGCAGAGTTTCCGGCCAGAATTGCCTATGGTCTCACTAGTTTTTAGCAATGGTTCAGCTTCACTGCACTAAAACTTGAAACCACTGAACGTGATCTGAGCTCCTTCTAGCCCAGGTTCCCAGGTGTAGAGTTAAAGTGTGGGATGATTCTTTTAAGATTTCCAAAATTATCCCTGCAGTAGTTGAGAAAGTCACTATGTTTGATATAGTATCAAATAGACCTATTTCATTGGCTTAATGATGAACAAACCAGTCAGCAATAGTGTAGGTGTATATAAGTAGTATGGGTCCAAGACAGAATGTACTAAGCGTAAAACCTACCCAGTCCCTCCAAAAGGTCGTGGCTAGTAATTTTTTTTTTAATTTGCGAGAAATTAAAAGCAAGCACACTTACACAACTGTAAAGTCAAAGTAAAGTCCTTCCCTCCGCCGAATGCCCTAGGGCGCCGCCTATCTCCGGTTCCATAACCCTAGGCCACACGACTGCCAAGTAACAGTAAAGCTATATTACAGGGGGTTAGTCTTCTGGTAGCTCCGTGTGTTTACCTCCTACCTCCCGAATCCAGTCCTTTAAATGCCGAGCGTCTTACAAGAGCAGTAGGTACCATTTTTAAAGTCTTTGGTATGAGCCCAGCCGTATTCGAACCCGCGACCGTCACCGACCTGTAGGCAATGCTTTAAAAAAAACAATTAACCACTAGGCCCACACATTTGTACACAAATGTCGAGTTGTGATCTGATGGAGAGTTTTGGTGACAAAGAAATAACCTTTAAATACCTGTTTACCTTTGACATGTCAGATCCAGCCAGAGTATCATCACTTTGGCATCCAAACAAAATCAGTGAGATTGATGAGGCAACCATGAAGCAGAGAGCACAGAGAGGATGCAAATATTTGTAAGCTTTGAGTAGTATTTATTGTGTCTTTTTCATACTGGACCCATGCCCCCATGATCCCTTGTCCACAAAACTATTTTGGGAAGAATGTCCTGCATATAAACCTAAGGTTGATACAAATGATGATAGTTCAATCCACGTAGTTACAAATTTCCATTGGATCCTTGAATGAAGTACATTACCATTGATAACATCCCCTGGCATCCAATGGACCCAACCATCACTCCAGAAAGTCCAACCATTTTAGCGTGCAGTAGAAAGGAAGATACGGCCCAAAAGAAGCTTATAGGTAGAAGAGGCCCGTTAGTCCAAAAGGTTGTAATAGGTTTGAAGTTATGTATGAAGCCCGGGCCTCTTTAACATTGTGGGTCAAATTATAGAGTGAAAAATTTTGTGGCAAGAACCCAGGAGCTCTGCCATCTGGAACCCACTCATTATTCACAATGCAATTACCAACGACTTTTTAGGATGTCAGAAGTCCTCTTTTTTGCAACCCTAACTCCAGGCCTTCGAACTGCAACTGGCACATTGGATTCACGAACTGCTGGAGACATAATATTTATATTTTCATTCAAAGTATAGCATGTGTTTGAGACAACCCATGTTTTCCCTTTTCCAGGTATATTCCCAAGAAGCTACTTACTTTTGACCCAATTACGAGATGAAAGGCAAATAAAGGCTTGAAGAAAGAACACGTGAAACAAAGGAATAAAGCAACAGAGCAAAGGTTAAAAAGAAATTGACCATTACAATTAACTGCCATAGTCAGATTAAAGTATGTTACGACACGTCCTCGTTGACCCAAGGTCAGAATACCCTTTAAACCCAAAAATGACTGGGGGGGGGGGGGTGTGCACAATTGATTTGAATTGTATATATAAAATTGATTTAATATGATTTTAATCAAATTGATTGGTTCAAGAATTTGACTTTTCCAAAACAACACAATACAATTCAATCCTGATACACTCAATGTCCTACTGATCTTCTATAGTGTCCAACACACTCTTAAGGCACCCTTTGGCAAGTACACATCTATTACATCATAAAGAGAGGTTATTCTAAGTCGGAGTGACTGCTAAACTCAAACACTGGTTTGCCTGCCGGTTATACCCAGTTCTTTCTGGTTAAAACTGGTTTCTTTCTAAGAGTTGGTGTCAGAATTGTTCGAGGTGGGCAACGTGCACGCCGTAATATCTGCCGTGAAAGGGCGGTCCTATGGGTAGTCGTATTATGCGCGTTTACCAATGAGGAGGCGACCTACTTAACCAGCCATCGGCATTCACTTCCGTTTTGATGCACATCATGTTCGGAGCACGGTAAATAACCTCTGACAATTCTGACAAGCACCAGTAAACACGGAAACATGCTTCAAACATGAACATGTTGATTTTGAACCGCCCTAGGCCTAAAAATGGTTGTTTGCTGGAACAGCGGAAATATAGTTAGGATCCGTTGGTCAGATTTTTCTTGTTCAGAGTGTTAACTCAAAAATAAATACAACATGCTACCAATAAAGCTCTTTTTCAATGACATAGCAACATCTTTTATGTTACTTGTTGTAGTTGTTTTTGTCTTTATTTTGATGTTTTTTTTCATCCTGTGTTGGTTAAAAGAAGTTGTAAATTTACATCATTGGTCTGTTTGACAGATGTTTTTTATTTGTTCTAATTTGCATAAAAAAATTTAAGTTGTATAATAATATTTCTAGGGTGATTGGGTTAAACGGCAAATAAACATTTGTTTGGCCTTGGGTGACAACTTAGGTGAAAATGTATTTTTTGATCTTTGGAAGTAGCTGTTTTAAAAACTTCACAGTGTCTTCTGAAATATTGTGTTTATATTTAATATTCCTAGGCCAAATAAGGCTCACTGGAAGGATAAACAGAACGAGGGGCGATTCAAGAAACATGGAGAAAGGAGAGAAGTGGAAATTTGAAAACAGAACCAAGAATGTTTTGGAGATTCAGGAGAAATTAAATCTGAAATTGCACAGTATTAATAGGAAAGTTAAGAATCTTTTTCCATGAAGACCAGTACTCTGGAAAGTTAAGACAATTAGCATACTGTATTGTGCAATGAGCAAAACAAACAACATAGAATGTAGGGTTAGAGGTAGGGTTGAGGTTAACCTAACTCTTACAGGAATCTGAGGATGGTATTCGGAGAGGGAGTCAAACTTAAGGGTTATAGAGGATAATAAAATACCATATCTCCAAAAATTAAGAAATTATTTGATTATTTTCATTTACCTCTATAACCCTTAAAGAGCCTGGTTTATACAGGGTTTTAGTCCTTCATGATGGCTTTTCTTTCTTTCTTTCAACATACTCTTACAGTGAGAATATTCCTAATGGTTGGGCCATTATTGGAATAAAGTACATGGTAGAGAGTAGATGCAATTGGTATAATAGAATTATGCTGCATAAGTTTGCTCCATGTCCACAAGTGTCTAAGTGAATTCGGTACTTTCAATTTGTGATGTTTATTGAAGCTCAGCTTAACTGGCATATAATAAGTGGAGGGTGAAAAATCCTGACCCAGCGGGCCTCATGATATCGGTCATGAGAACTACCACTTGCACTACACTGAGTCACAGTTGGTACGTGTGTTAGGGCAATATCTACTTGTCATGACTGCTCACCCTCCAAAGTGTCTCAGCAGCCAAAGATTATTGCAAATATTTGAATAAGGGCCTATCAGCTTCACTGTCCCACAATGGAAAAAACAAGACACAATATCAAATGGAAGGAGAAAAGAAAATGATTACAAATCAAAGAATTTTGAAAGGTTTTTATTGAAGCTCAGGTTAACTGGCATCCCCCCAGATGGGTCAGGATTTTTTGAAGGATGACAACAAATACAGGACAAATGTTTACAATACTTTACTTTAGTTTGGTAGTGACATCTCTGCTTGTTTAAAGTTGTGCAACCTTGAAAGGTGTGTGCCCTAATCACAACAAAATGAAATGAGAGCATGTGTGGCGTAACAGATAAGGCACAAGACTCGTGATCCTAAGATCATTGCAGGTTGTGAGTTCGAGCCCCACTGCAGTCAATGTGTTTGTCTTCCTGAGCAATATACTTAATCTCAATTACCTCATCGACTTAAGCAAAATCTGAGGAACTGTTAGGGGGAATATTGAAATCCAAATGCTGATAGGGATGTGAACTTGGCCAGCTGCCACCTAGATGAAGCGAAATGATTGTGACGGCAGTGTAATAATAATAATAATAGGGAACAGCGCTTTGAGGCTGTTAACAGTGATAAAGTGCAATATACAAACTGATTATTTTTGGAATTATTAAGATATGCACACGTGCATGCAGAGACACTGTATGTATGATGTCACTATCAAATTCAAGGTGAAATGCAAGTATTGACTATTGTGTTAGCACCTGAAATCCAATGAACCATGTCTAATGTAGTTTTATTTGGAAAGCACTGTATATTGCTGCTCGCCTTTAGCAACCATTATGTACATCACATCTAGTCAGTGACTAGGTTACTATATAGATCAAACACCACCTCTACCATTGAAAGAAGTCATCAACATTTGTATCAAACTCAAAAGTGATAAAGGAAGATGTATCTAGTTAATGACAGTGATAATAATAAATTAAGTTTCGATGCAACAAAAGCCTATCTGGATTTTTGCTCAAAATGAAATTTTAGTATCAAAAAAAAAAAAAAAAAAAAAAGACTAAGTGTCTTGCCCAGGGACACAAACACGTTGACCATAGTGGGGCTCGAACTCACGATTTTCACGGTCTATTGATCACGAGTCCTGCACTTTTCCGCTAGACCACACGCGCTCTATACTTAATCTCAATTACCTCATCGACTTAAGCAAAATCTGGGGAACTGTTAGGGGGAATATTGAAATCCAAATGCTGATAGGGATGTGAACTTGGCCAGCTGCCACCTAGATGAAGCGAAATGATTGTGACGGCAGTGTAATAATAATAATAATAGGGAACAGCGCTTTGAGGCTGTTAACAGTGATAAAGTGCAATATACAAACTGATTATTTTTGGAATTATTAAGATATGCACACGTGCATGCAGAGACACTGTATGTATGATGTCACTATCAAATTCAAGGTGAAATGCAAGTATTGACTATTGTGTTAGCACCTGAAATCCAATGAACCATGTCTAATGTAGTTTTATTTGGAAAGCACTGTATATTGCTGCTCGCCTTTAGCAACCATTATGTACATCACATCTAGTCAGTGACTAGGTTACTATATAGATCAAACACCACCTCTACCATTGAAAGAAGTCATCAACATTTGTATCAAACTCAAAAGTGATAAAGGAAGATGTATCTAGTTAATGACAGTGATAATAATAAATTAAGTTTCGATGCAACAAAAGCCTATCTGGATTTTTGCTCAAAATGAAATTTTAGTATCAATTTATACTTGATCAGGAACCCAATAGTCATAACGTAATAGTCCACTTTTGATTAAAAAAAAACATTGCAGTCCTTGGACCGTTAGTGTCGCCTGCCATCATGGTTTGTGAATTTGTGGTGGAAAAAGTGGAAGAAAAAAATGTGGGTTTAGTACAAGAATGAGCTATCTGCATTTTTGACAATTTGGAGAAATTTGCCAGATAGTCCCTTGTTGCACAAACACAAGCATTTTAAACAGATAATCGCAATAATAGCACCTCTTTTGAAGAGCGCCCCAATTTTGCAAAAATTTTGAAATTTTTGCATAGTTACATTGGTAATTTGGCTAGTAAACTAAACTGTACCTGTGAATGGTAAAGCTTGAAAATGTCAATGTGTTACAAAAAAGGAATTTTGTAATTAGAATAATTAATATCGGAGATCAAGATAATAATTCACCAGCTGCTGGAAACAGTCTTTAAATATAAAATAGATAAGAAATAGTGCCACATACGTGTCTACGCTCATCAATTAGTAGTTCCATGGATTCAGGCAAGTCAAGTTAGAGGTCATTTTCATGAGGTAACACTATTTTATAATGGGCAAACAGAAATTTTGGAGTTCAAGCTCCGCTGTTAAATTACAATATCGGATCTCAATTCTAATTATAAAATCCCTTCTTATATGACAAATACAAACTTTTGAGTATTACCGCTTGCAGGTATAGTTTATTAGACAATTTACCAACACAAATATGCAAAAATCTCAAATTTTAAAAATTAGGGGCACTCTTAAAAATCTGCTGTTATTGCTTTAAGGTGATACTCAACTGAAGAACATTCTAAATCAATAGTGATTTAATTCCTGCTTGTTTTAACAATTGAATACAGGCCCGTACGCAGGGGATGGGGGCGGTCGCACCCCCCAAATTCCACAAAAGGGGCAAAAGTTCCACTTTTTGCTGAATTTTTTGATAAAAAGGTCCAAAAATTAGATGTTTTGACAAGAAAGTCCACTTTTTGGTGATGAAATGTACAAAAAAGTCCAAAAGGACCATTTTAGGGGGTTATGTCCACTTTTAGCAAAAAAGGTCCACTTTTTCTAAAAAAAGGTCCACTTTTTCGAAGTCCAACACCCCCAAAATAAATCCTGCGTATGGCCCTGATTGAATATCTTTGTGAAAGAAGGGCTTAACTCCATCAAAACTGAAACAAAGTCCAGGAAAATGAATATTTTTATTGCCTTGCATAAGAATTCATTTAAAGGCACTATAAGTGATCCACCAGAAAGAGTCAAAATATTTGAATCTTGCAGGAATAGCTTAAAAGTGTAGGATAAGTCTGTAGAATTGTCATAAGTTATCTTTTCCAACTGAAAAATCGACAGAAAAGGAAGAAAACAGCAATGTTCAAAGATTTGATTCTCCATTCAAATACGTGTTGTAGTAAGTGTCCGTACGGACAGTAAGGACTACAATATCCGATTTTGTCTTTATTAGGTTGCTTTTGACCTTATAATTTGCAGGGAATATTAGGATACCTACGCTTGTTACAAACATCCACAAATCTGATTTTTGATGAATTTTTCGATTTTCTGATTTTAGCAAATCACTGTGCCTTTAAAGAGACATGAGGACATTTCCAGAAAGTAGCGCCCCCATTTTTTTTTAGAACCCAGGTTTTTGCCTATTTGGAATGCAATGTTTTAGAGCACATTTGAAATGAATAAGCCAAATATACCATCTTTTTAGTAAGCATGGTTTTCTTTGGGGACAATTATGATAACAGGCAAGTTCAAAACCAGAGGGTGTATGGAGTCAATCCCACAATGCACCGGTTTTGGGAAATTTCACATCAATAAGGTCATGTGATCCTATTCTTAACACATAAAAATCCTGACTTTAACCACCATTTTAGCCCACAAAGTGTTAGTACTTAGGGAATTTTTAGCATGGTTATGAAATATCTTATGGTTCTTAAACTTTTAAAAGACTTTTTATCCCTAAGTACTGACATGTGTTTAGTACAGTACAGTATAGGAACATTGCAATGCATCATGGGATTGATTCAAAACACCCTCTGGTTCAAAACAAAGTTTGCAGTTTTGTTTTGTACTTATTTGTCCAATAAACCTTCAAACATTCTCGGTAGGTGGTCTACAACTAATCAAATGCAATTTGAGAGAAATCAGTATCCTCAAAAAAATCTCTGGTCACTTTTAACTCTTCTGTTGAACTTAAATTAGTAAAACCATCATCAATCATAAAATAAATGATTTCAATATTTACATTGCCATGGCAATACTACAGGACAATTTTAAGCTGGAGGTGGGCCCTTCTTTCATTAAGATGAAGAATAATGTGACGTTTGTTTGTACAATGTTAGAGACAAACTGAAAATATTGATAAGTGTAGCAAATAACCAATTAGAAGCATAATACATTCTTTATTGGAAAATATAGGTGAAAACAATAATACAGGTATCAGATAATCATAATTATGATTAAAAAATATTGTTAAAAATGAAAGAAAAATGGTATTATTTAAGTACTGTATTATACAAAATATTGATAACACTGCACACCATATTTAACATTTAATACCAGAGCACAAACAAACCTCTCTATTGAAGCCTGTATAGTAGATTCTAGTGACAAGTCACCGACGCTAGTCACCCATGGCAATTCGCGCATGTGTAGTACATTCGGGTGACTGACAACCGAAGTATACACACAACCGAATACAGTAAATATGTGTGTACATTGTACGTGTCATGCAAACAATGCTTGACCGCGCCCACAAACACGGTTCGGCGCATATAATTATGACAGCATTCAATACTCCCATTGAATTTCCCAGTGAAAACTTGGTTCCACTGCCGGAAAACAGCCATGCTTATTAGCATTGTCACCTTATTTTAATTAAATGTCACCTTGCAATGATGACACTGTGGGTTCAGGAATGATCTAAGTAATACCGACACAGATAGTACATCTCACTAGTCACATTATATCGCGCATAATCTAAGATTATTTAGGAGTACTTTTTCAACCCTCAATTTCCGGGATTGACTCATGGCGCAACGTTACTAACATAAAAAAAACAACACAACACTCGACAACGGAAAGTCTTATTTAAATTCTGTTTTCAGCTTCCGATAGCCGAGACCATACCTGATTTTCCCATTATCATTGCGCATATAATTTTGACCATCTGAGGTTTAAAAAGTCTCTCGAACGTCATGAACACACTTTGCAGAATTTCCAAGATCTCCCCACAAATATGACGTCACCATTCTTTGTAAATTGTATTGAAAGAAGTGTGTACGTGCAGAGGTAAAGTATCACACAATGTTCAATGTTATACTAGATTCCAGTTGATAGTGGAATAGCCTCTACTTTTTTGTGGGTGGAGGTATGAATTGAGGGAATTAGTATATAAAAACTTTAGTCCGTGTTATTGTGGTATGATGTGCGGTATATAGCCATGATAGCCAACCCTGAGCAGTTGGGCCATTCATGCACAGTACCAATCAATAGTCAAATCATAAACCCTAGAATGTTCAAAGAAAGCTCAAACTAAATCCAGGAAGAGTTTTAGTGAAAGCAGGCGAAAGCTGATTTTATGAATAGTGACGATTAAAGTTCTGCATTGAAACACACAGGTGACTGAAGCCTTCTAAAACTTACGATATGTTGTTGGTAGCCAATTTTTAAAACCAATTCTGGGGTAGACACACTATGCATCACATAGTATAAAATACAAAGTATTTGGTCAAACACACTTTTGAATTGTAAATTACCTTAATTAAAGGTCCATGGCCCGATCGCTAATAGCCTCGTCCCCAGAAGTTCAGATTTTACCGGAAGTGGCCAAAATTTTGGTATCAGAAGAAAGCTATTATTTTTCTCATTTACCCTGTGAAATCTTAGGGGTAAAGGATGTTTGGTTTGGAAGTTATGAGTGAAAATGTGCCCCTTTTTGGTCGACCAATATTAATTTTACACAGTACTCTATGGGGCTGACAAAATCACGTTTTTAGCTCTTACATCAAAACGGCTTGAAATATCGGTGCGAAACTTTGCAGTTGGAGTTTTGGGGTGAAGGCCAATCTATCCAGATGAAAATTTCATATACTTAAATCGGGCCATCCTCCTTTAATCAATTTCAAGATAAAATCCATCCAAAAACTGTTCAGCAAAAATATCTGACGCAGATTGGCAAAATGCCATCCGCCACGTTTGTGACATAGAGGATTCATATTGGCTGAAAGACCATATAGCTGACATTGACCTTGAACAAATCATAATCAAGTTGTCAGAAAAGTCAGACGACAGTGATTCAGACACATATTATAGTTCAAGCTTATTTAACAATCATATGACCTATACTGAAAAGTATTGAGTAGGCCATTATGGCACAGCATAGGCCTATGGTACTTTAACATGTTTAAGACACTGCACAATCAGTATTGACTGGATGAACAACGTAACTTTATTTGTAGTTACCAGTTTCTTTCAATCCGATATCTTTTGTATTGCGAGGAAAAAATCGAAGATTTTCTGGGCATTTCTGTCCCCTATTTTGAGTAATGGACGAAGTCCAAACTCCGCCCATAACTCTACCATCAATTGGAATCTACTATATACACATACTGCATACAGTGCAGTGTACCAAACAAAGTAATATCTTCCCAAAAAAAATCAATAAAAAATAATTCATTTGCTTCAATTTTATATTCAAATATTCCAACTACATCTTTTAAATTAATACCAATTTTGCTGACAAGCCAACACATTTGCCAACAAACAGCCAATTTTGCCGACAAATGCTGTAATTGTGGGGTGTAACACCCCCTCTAGGAACAGCCCTGGAGATGTGCCATAATTATAAATTCAGAATATATTTTGTAAAAGGGAAAGATACTAGTTAGTGTCACCAAAACTGCTGAAATAACATCATTATTATTTCCACATTTAAAAACAGCTCAACATTGTTTTTTGCCTGGCTGACACAAAACTGAGTTCAAATTTTAAGCTCCATTTTGATGTAAAGTGTAAAAAAAAGCTTTGTAAAATACCAAATGAGTTGAATTATTTTGATTTTACAAATACCTTCAGCTGTGGATAATTATAATATTATGCTCAAAAGCATATGTGGCCACTCATGCATGAATGCCAACCGGAGATATTTGCACACCTGGCTACAGACTGTGTACCTGGAAGAATATAAAGGATACTTGAAAAGGTAAAGCACTTGCGTAAATTAAAATGTAAGTGCGCTGCAACTAAATCCGGCACTGGGTAGTCACTCCATACTTCCGACAAGACAGTGTATGGACGCTGATGTTTATTAGAGTGCACATCAAAATCACAGGTTGCACCCTTTGGAGTAACTTACAGAGATCCATTTTACAAAGACCCAATTAAAGGTGCAACAAGAGATTTTGAGGCACCCAAATATTGTGTCATAATAGTAATTTCATATAGATTAGACACTCAATAGATATATTACCTAGTATTTGGCTGCAGAAATGTCTTGAAAGAGAAAAAAAAGGTGATTTTAATTTGCTTATATTTCAATATAAAACATAGGCTGAATTTCGTATTTGCTCCTATACGAAATTAGAAATATCACAATTGTTGTACCAAAGAAACATTTCTCAGCTTAATCCTTTCAGATGGGGATATTTTTGATGGAAAGCTTTACATCAGGGCAAAAATCAGTTTCGATTTTTTCGGGACACCTGATATGTGAAATCTCTCGTTGCACCTTTAAGTAGTTCATTTACATATTTCTATTGTTAAGTGCCATACCTCTGTTCAGTGTCAGGTGGAACATGACCCCATTCGTTTGCCACTTATATTCTACACATTTTGTCAGAAAAGAGATGTCCAAGTTGTGACAAAATACAATATAGCTACTAAAGTATATCTAGCCATGAGTAGCATTGTGACCTTTGTCTTCCCTAGTGTTATCACATTGTACCTTATCAAAGGTCATGTTTCATCTTATAGTGAACACATTAGAGTACTTACTAATATTTATGTAATATATTGTGATTAATTTATACGGTATCATTTTTCATGTGCAATAATATTTGACAATAATTCGATTTTGCACAGACACATTAATGTGATAGCTAGCAAAGTTTATTTTACAACTCGCCATACATTTTTAATTTTTGTGTCGCCTGTTGTTAGCAGAGTGACACATAAGAATTACTTTGGTAGTTTGTGATAAAAATTTTATAGTGTGAATTTTTGTGTCACTTCATGCATATTGTCGAGGGTATGGTTTCATTTGGAGGGAATGTGTGATATAGGAATTTAAAAAGCTGAAGATATAGTAGAGTCAGGGCCGTACGCAGGATTTGTTACGGAGGGTGCGGGTCTTCGAAAAAGTGGACTTTTTTTTAAAATGGACCTAACCCCCTAAAATGGTCCTTTCTTGGACTTTTGAACATCTCATGCTCATCACCAAAAAGTGGACTTTCGTCATTCGTAAAAAAAAAAAAAAAAAAAATTCTAAGTTTAAGTGGACTTATATGTCTTTGCTTCAGACATTTTGTTGCTTTTTTCACTACATCCTTATTATTCTATTATCACTTTCCGCTTTAAAAGGCCGCGGCAATCAGTAAGTCATGATCTCTTATTTATAGCATACATGCCTTACAACATTTTTTCTTTAATGTACGTACATTGATAGATTACTGGCTCACATCAAAGAATGGATTTAATTTTATGAATGGCAATTTTCAGGTGAGGGGATGCAAAAATGTTGGCCTCAATCCACGCTTCCTAAAAGTCAATGATTTTCCTTGATAAAACAAACCTCTCAGATTGAATAGAAGCATTGAAAACTTTTAATGAAGTGACACGAAATAAAATCACACTATAACTTTGCACTTATTGGACTCTTACTCTTTAATACAATTGATTCATACTTAGCCCAAGGCTCATATGAGCTATACACACATATTGACCCCTGGTGACCCCATGTGACCTTTGACCCTATTCACGATATGTGATGCCAGATGACGCCTGCATTGCGGGGGATGCTGTATTTAGGCACTAATTTTTAAGGTAATGAATGGGTTAGAATCACAGATTCACAGGCCAGAATAAGCCAACACTAATAACATTTTGCTTTCAAGAACATATTCATGATAAAAACAATCAAATAAATGATCATGCACAAACCAATCATTTTAAAAAGTAAATACCCTCCTTTTTAAGGACATCAGTTGGCATATTTGCTCCAGGTGTAAGCTAGTGCACATAACAATTACAAACATGCAAAAATCACAATTTTATAAGGGTATGCTTCAGACAAAATGTCCATATGTTCTTTCTAGGAATAATTCTGATGTACAGTTTTTGTGTTTTGTTCAATAAGATCTAAAAGATAAAGAACTAAAAAAATATAGATTTAAAACAAGAAACATGTCAGTGTAATTACCCTCAAATATAATTTTTCAATACAAATGCAGGGTTCTCTGGAATGCATGCACCATCTGATTTGCAGTTTGGGGACATAAAAAGACCTCTGGATGACCTTTGAACATCATTTATCTTATTTTGAATATTGACATGTTTGCCTGATATACAAGTTCCAGTTAAATTGGAAACAAAAATTAAAAACATTTTAGAAGACCTTCGACCTCAGTTGTGAATATGGAAATTAACCCTGATATTGTTGGGTTGGATTGCCATTTCATCCTAGCAAGTCAGGGACTTATAGATTTCAAATTAAGTGAGACTCCGTGCATATTTTGATAGGGATGGCATTGATATGGGGTTCATCCCCGGCCATGCGGAGACTAGGCCTTTGTTGCCATTACAAAACATATTGTGTTCCATGGTACAAAGTTCCTGTACAGAATCGGCTTACTGGAAACAAATGAATTCAGTTCTACAATGCTCTATTAATGATAGAAGGGTTTGCCGAGATGTTAAATCCGCTTTGCACTAATCTCCTAATACAGGTTCGCCCATTTTTGACAGCCAAATAACTTAGATGTGTTATGTGTGCATTGATGTAAGAATGCATTATTTCTCCAATGCTGTGATAAAGAATGGTATTTTGCAGTGTCAAAGGTTGCAAGTTATGTTCAAATAACGTTTAATGAAATAATTGCTGGTGTTTGCATCCTGATACTTCAGGCTATCTTGTGAAATATTTTTTTGGTCAACATTTATTTACTAGCTACATTACTACACATTGTAAGAGTACCATAACCATTTTTACCTGTGGCCATTAAAATAATTCCTCTTACCTCTCACGGTGAATGGACAGACCTAAAACTTTTAATGAGGTCTCACTTATTTTGAAATCTACTATAATCGTGTTGGTGGAAATTCCAGTTTTGGTGTCTTCTGCAATAGGGCACATCGAGATTGCTTGGGTAGTGTGTCTTTGGTCAAAATGTTGATCCAAATGTTAACCCTAAACAAAATTGCCCATTGTTTCCACATACATGCACACATTTCCATGCCACTCACATGTAATGGCCCTTGGGATAGCCCCAAAATGGTCAGAATTATAAAATTGCTTGTTGTATCCACATAATGTAGATCAATTTCTATGACACTTAAAGATACAATTGTTGAAGTCCTATCCCAAATTGTATAAAATAAGCACAGCAAGGGTCACTAACGTCAGCACATTTGCCAAGTAGTGGAAGAAAATATAAAATGGCATTCTGGATCTGGAAAGTATTCAGAAAGTGCTCGAAATTTCGATTTTAGAGTGGTAATTGACCTTTATAATTTGCACAATTTGTGAATATAGCGAGGTTGCAGAAACCCATAAATGTTTACCAAGAAAGCCTTTTTGAATAACTGTCTATTCAAAATGACTCTTCTGTGACAAGATTTTCAATAGACTGGCATTTGAATAGGCATTCACGTAAGACATTAATGGGTTTCCGCAACCTCGCTTGTATTTTTATACTGACTGACGTTATTTCACCCCTTCCTATCACATTGCATTGTACATTGGTATCTCCCTTGAATTCTGTTCCTGTGACCTCAAGTCGAAGGCGACGTCACAATGCGTCTTTGCATTCTTGCTTGCATTTTGATCATGCCGTCTTTATTTGTGTGCGTATCTTGCTGTGATTCCAAGCATAGCGTTGGCATTTCCTGGTTGTGCAACATAACAGTTGAAGTGAAGTCAACTTCAGGTGACACAAACTATAGGCATGACTGAGTGTCCTCAAAGAGACGCGTACCCTGTCGGATCTAAAGACAGATTTGAGTACAGAATAAGGTTTTTAGCCGAGTGATTCAGAAAATTGACCTTGAATGAGCTCAAAGTACTAAGTGGAGCATTTGAAAATTTTATCTTTAACCCCTTTATGACCATCAAAGATCTCGAAGTGTTTTAACATGTTTAGAATGTCATAAGGATCATTGAAATTTCAGCTCAATCAGAGCATTGAGAAAATTTGACCTTTGACCCACTAATGACCCTCAATGATCTCTTAATTTCCTCAACTAACTTTAATGGTATTTTAACATGCATTTGTGCAAGTGGCATCAGTGTGCTACCTTGCATATGATTTTTTTGAAGATATTTTAAACCCCGAATGACCTTTGATTAAACTTTTAGATAACTAATGTAGAGGGTCTCAAGTCAATTCATATATGCTTAAGTCACACATAATCTGTAGTAGTAAATTGAAGTGTATTACTTTTACATATTTTGTTCTTTGACCCCTAAAGCATTCGTCTAATGACAGTCTTAGTTTTTGTGTTGCATGCAAATTGCAGGAGGCGACACCTACTAGTCCTCAATTCTCTCTGACCATGAAGCCGTGTGGCCGTTTTCAAAGGTTAAAAAGTTTCGGAGAAAGTTTCTCATCCAATTGCTACAAACCTTTACTTGGGTCATAGATGCTCCTTAGGAACCTTCATATGATAATGAGGCAAGAGTAACACACAAAAGGTCATGAGGTCAAGTTATAAAATGGGCTGAAAACATTAAATTGCCTCATTTGAGAAAAATCCAATTGTTATAGAACTTTGATCATAGATGCCCTTTGATAACTTTCATATAATGATGTTGTCAAGAGTCACATACCAAGGTCAAAGGTCCTGTTAGGTCAAGTTATAAAATGGGCTGAAAACATTAAATCGGCATAATTTGAAAAGTCCAATTGCAACCAAACTTGGGCCATACATGCAACTTGGGAACATTCATATGACAATAAAGTCAAGGGTCACTTGCAAAGGTAATCCGAGGTCAAATTATAAAATAGGAGTGAAGGAAAGGTGGATTGCGAAAAGCAGGTGACACTTGTGGTTCAAGGACCCCTTGTTTTGTGGTGTTGACCAAGTTTTACAAGATGACAGTGTTAGTTTTGAGATTTGAGCCAATTCTAAATTTTATGCATGATTAACGTTTTTGACCACTGTGACCCATCATGACCTATGACACCGATCTGTTATTTTGAAAGTTCGCGTTCGAGTGCTTGTCCTGCTGACCAAGTTCGGTGGTCAATTTTGGATGTTGGATGTCAGGGAAAGAGGGATATTTGTCACCAACATCAGTAATTTTGAGAAATGCCCTCAGGAGAATCAACTAACACAAAAGAATCGCTTCAGAATTGCAGCTCCCCAGATTGGGCCGCCTTAAAATCTGATAAAAAGGACTTAGGTCAATGGGAAAACCAACAAAAGCCCGTACTACTGTGTTAAGTTGCGGGTATCGCTGAAAAAAATCAAGAGCTTTTTCCAAGTCCCTAGGTATTGCAATTTCCTTCAAGTCAATAACAACACCATTTGCGGTCCTCTTTGTGAAGCTCTGTGTTGCCTCTCACCAGTTGCCTCATGAAAACGGATGATTGTATGTTGCAAAAATTAGGCAAGCTCCAGTTACAGATTTCTTTCTACTTTATTTCCAAATAAGATTTTTTTACATAAAATCAACTTAATCAAACCACGTCGTTTCATTCTCTGTCCCTCAATATAATGCTTTTTTGAAAACCCCAGGCCCCATTTGCAAAGATGTCTTTTTAAAAAGATGATTGCCCGTTTGGCGCTAAATTAATGTCTGCGACTAATTTCTGGACACATTCACCCTATGATGAACGGTTCATTGCGTTTAACGGTAGGGGATGGCAAGGATGATGACAAAATCTCTTGCACCGGTGGCTTTTACCGCCTAAGCGAATTTTCAAAGAATGTCAATTGCAGCTTGATAATATTGTAAAAAAAAAAAAAAAAAAAACCTCAGGAGAATCAACTAACACAAAAGAATCGCTTCAGAATTGCAGCTCCCCAGATTGGGCCGCCTTAAAATCTGATAAAAAGGACTTAGGTCAATGGGAAAACCAACAAAAGCCCGTACTACTGCGTTAAGTTGCGGGTATCGCTGAAAAAAATCAAGAGCTTTTTCCAAGTCCCTAGGTATTGCAATTTCCTTCAAGTCAATAACAACACCATTTGCGGTCCTCTTTGTGAAGCTCTGTGTTGCCTCTCACCAGTTGCCTCATGAAAACGGATGATTGTATGTTGCAGTGTTGCAAAAGTAGGCAAAGCTCCAGTTACAGATTTTCTTCTATTTTAATTTTTTTTTTTTTCCAAAATAGATTTTTTACATAAAATCAACTTAATCAAGCTACGTCGTTTCATTCTCTGTCCCTCAATATAATGCTTTTTTGAAAACCCCAGGCCCCATTTGCAAAGATGTCTTTTTAAAAAGATGATTGCCCGTTTGGCGCTAAATTAATGTCTGCGACTAATTTCTGGACACATTCACCCTTTGATGAACGGTTCATTGCGTTTAACGGTAGGGGATGGCAAGGATGATGACAAAATCTCTTGCACCGGTGGCTTTTACCGCCTAAGCGAATTTTCAAAGAATGTCAATTGCAGCTTGATAATATTGTATTATAATATAAATCCATTTGATTGATGTATTGCATTGTAATATAAATCCATTTGATCTTTTGACATGCATATAAATTTACAAATTAAGTCAGACATGTAGTAAGTTATTCACACTGTGATTAATTGCACAATTCTCTTGCATATTCAGTAGGAATTTTGGCAGCGCCGCCCACCTTTACAACGCTCGCACAGGTCTGCTCGGTGGGGCTTGGTTGGATCCACATGTTTCTCGTCATAGTCACAGATGCAGCCTTCCCTTTTCCCGCACATGGAACAGCGAAGTTTTTCCACCTTGTACGGCTTGACGTAGGTGCCAGGGCAAGATTGTCACTCTTGCCCAGAGGAAGGCTTCATGTATATAAAAGACAAAAGTATACCAATTAAAAATGGTACATTTTGGATTTGACATGCATGCATGGTGCACAATCTTATCATATTGAAAAGTTTGTGTTATTGCGACAAGCTTTTAATAGAAATAAAGTTTAATGTATGAACGACATATTGGATAATAGTTAACTTATATCACCTGCAGAGAAGCTCATTTTGCTGAGTTTTGTCCGCTTTGAACCTGCCATTACCTAAAATTCCACTGGCCAATGGTCCCACTCTTAAAGAGACATGAGAGTTACAGAAAGAAGCGCCCCCAATTTTTGTCGAACCCCAGTTTTTTTGCATATTTGGAACTTCCCAATGTCTGATATCACACCTTAAGAAAGGATAAGCCCGAATACGCCGTCTTTTAGGTAGTAAGATGATGATTTAGTACTTTCTGTCGTGCACGACAGGAAGTCAAAGCATGTAGCCCTGGAGCTAGCACACATTTGTAACACA